>CAUYQV010012501.1:0-32926 GCA_963574575.1 Galagoides demidoff | reverse complement strand
CATCACAGCTCATAGCAACCTCCAACTCCTGGGCTCAAGCGAGTCTCCTGCCTCTGCCTCCCAAGTAGCTGGGACCACAGGCGCCCGCCACAACGCCCGGCCATTTTTTGGTTGCAGCCATCATTGTTGTTTGGCAGGCCTGGCTGGGGATTCGAACCCGCCACCTTAGGTGTACGTGGCTGGCGCCTTAGCCGATTGAGCCACAGACGCCGAGCCAAAAGTAGACTCCTTAATAATAAAAAACATATAGTCTCCCCCCACAAACAGAAACATCTTTCTCTTACTCTAAACTACTGACATTTCTCTCTCAGAGTAACTAGTCTTAACAGGTTTTGGGGGTATATTCTTCCAGAAAACTTTGCACAAAGCAACACACATGTCCTTTTAGAAAATAAAATCATTCTTCTTAGCAAAGTATCTCAAGAATGGAAGAAAAAGTATCCAATGTACTCAGCCCTACTATGAAACTAATTTATAGCTTTCATAGGAAAACTATAACCCAATTTTAGCCCAAGAATATGGGGAAAGGGGAGGGGGGGGAGGATGGGTGGAGGGAGGGTGATTGGTGGGACCACGCCTATGGTTCATCTTAGAAGAGTACATGTGAATCTTTCTAAATGTAGAATATAAATGTCTTAATACAATAACTACATGAAGGCTATGTTAACCAGTTTAATGAAAATATTTCAGATTGTCAGATTGTATATAGAACCATCACACTGTACCCCATGACTACATTAATGTACATAGCTATGATTTAATAAAAAAAGAAAAAAATAAAGTAATAGTAACACTATACTTCTCATATCTTTAAATATGTATCCATATAAAATAAATATACACATGCATACACATACATGCATATCCATTTTAGAATATAATTTTAAAAAATTGCCTTCCTTCTGGCTTTCAACATTTTAGCCCTTGATAAATGCAAGGAAGCAATTACATAGAAACAGGGTAGTAGAGAGTAGCTGTTTCTTCTCCTGCTTTCCCCAGGAGCTTACTTTTCTCTACTTCCAAGTTGACACTGTCAGTTTGGGAAGGTTCAATGTGATGTTTATTTTGTCCCCAAATCTTTAACAACTCTGTTTCCCTTCCCTTTCTTCTTTAGTTCATTTGTTCATTTTATATATACTCTTTTGGTATCACTGGTGTGAAATTATTAATTCCTCTGTAATATTTATTAAACTCTTAGTAAAAAATACCATGTCAATTGCCTTTTTATAATTACCTTGTGGGTAGACATAGAAGGGGTGTTGCTGACTGTCATTTTTATCTCATTGAATGGTTGGGTGAGTTTTATTTTTACAAAGAGCATTCAGTTTTATTGATTTTCTCTATTGTATTTCTATTTTTCATTTCATTGATTTCTGAACAAAAGCTTATTTTTTCTTTTGCTTGATTTAGACTGAAATTACTTTAGTCTCTAGTTTCCTAAGGTATAAGATTAGATGATTGATTGTGGTTCTTTCTTCTTTTTCAGTATATACTTTCAGTGTTAGAAATTTCTAAATTATGCTTTTATTTCATCTTATAATTTTGAGAGGTTATATATTCATTTTCATCTTGTTAAAATATTTAAAAACTTTCTCTTGAGATTTATTCTATAACCTATGTGATACGTAGAAGAATGCTGCTTAATTTCCAAATATTTGGGGATTTACCAGTGATCGTTCAATTATTTCTTTTTAGATTATTTCCATTATGGTCTGAGAATATACTTTGTATGATTCTAGTATTTTAAATTTGTTAATGTTTATTTTATATCCTATAATTTGGTCTAGAAAAGAGAATGTTTTCTGTAAGCTTGAGAAGAATGTGTTTCTCTTGCTTTGGAGTGGAGTATTGTATAAATGCCAATTAGATCAAGTTGACTGATAGTCTTATTAAGATCAACTTTTTCATTACTGATTTTCTGACTGCTTGATTTGTCAGTTAGTTAAAAAGGGGAGTTGAATCCCCAAATATAGTAGTGTTTTTGTCTGTTTCTTCTTTCAGTTCAATATGTTTTTGCCTCATGCATTTTGACACTCTGTTATTAGGTACATACATGTTAATGATTGTTATGTCTTGGAGAATTGATCTCTTTATCAGTAGGTAATAGACTTCTTTATCCTCAATAATTTTTCTTGTTCTAAAATTGGCTTTGTCTGAAATTAATATCATTTTATAGCTATCTTTTTAAAGTGTTAGCAGAGTATATGCTTTATATTTTATCTATCTGTGTTTTAACATTTAAGATGTATTTCCTGTAAACCGTGTATATAGGCAGTATAAAGACAGTATATAGATAGTACTTGGTCACTTTGATCTGTGTTTTAATTGATTTATTTACACCATTCACATTTAAAGTTATTATTGAGATCGTTGAATTAATATCTACTCTTTTCACTATAAAGTTTCCGAAGTTTTCTCCTCAGAGAGTTATTCTGTAGCTCTTTCAGATATAATCTATTGTCATTATACTTGAACCATGTAGTTATGGTGGTTAAGATCAAGGGAAGGGAAAATGTTCTCTAATTTTATGATTTTGATGGATCTCCTTCTGGTGTGTGATCTTTAATTGTTTCTAGTGGTATAAATTCTTTTTCTCCTTTAGATTATACAGGAAGATTAGAATGGTCTAAAATGGGAGAAATGCTTTTCCCAATAGCTAGAGTAAGGCTCTGACAGTCTCTTTTTCCCTAGAGAATGGGTCTGTATTATAGAAAATCTTCTGGACTTGTTTCACAATGGGTACAGTTCCCTTTCTTTCCAAGAACCACAAGGTAAACTTTCTTGTATCTTCACTATTAAAACTTTGCAAGGTCTCTGGAGATAAAACTCATAAACATGTGGGATCCCTCTGAAGAAATTTGGCCCCTAGAATTTTTCATATTCAAGATAATGTACACTCCATTCCAGCAATCCATCAAAATGATCATGTAACTGTCTTATAGGCTGTTACTCTAATAGCTCCCCCTCCATGTAAGCAGATTTCATCTGTCTCTCAGGATTGTCCTAAGACCTTAGTTCTCTGATGGGTCCAAAGAAAGATTTTTAATTTTCAATTCTATCTCTCTATTTTCTTTGTAAGGACAAGACTGACAACCCCCAAGTTCTTTACGTGTGACAGTTGAAACCAGAAGTCTGGGGCTGAGATTTAAATGTAGGTCTGCCAAACTTGAAATTTTAGATTTTACATTTATGCAATGCTTCATTATTTTTTTTTAAAAACTTTTCATTAAGAAGGCTTATTTTTTCAGTTAAACATTTTTTAAATGGCATTTTCTCATATTTCTAGTTTTCTTTTTGTGTTGACTAAGAGTATTATATGAGTTTCATGTAACTGTAGTTACAGGAAACAAAATGAAAAATTAGATATAATGGGCTAAAATGAACAAATAGACATTATAATCAAGGTTATTTTATTTGGAAACTTGAGACATTCTAGAATCTACTTTGCTTTAATTTTTCAGTTGCTCTAATAAATATCTCAGAGATAGGCAGTCAAGTACATAAAAGAAAAAGTGAATGGTACAGAAAAAAATAGAGTAGATAGAACAAGTCTGGTCATTTAAATGGGTTGTTAAAGGAAGACAAAACTTGATTATGTTATTCCCCAGAGAGCTTCTTGGTGTGAGTTTATGAACTCTGGGAGAAAGGCCACATTAGGCCTGATTATATTTAGATTAACTCTGCAATTTAAATCCCTTAATTTTTTTTTAGTTCATCTTTTTCTTCCTTTGTTTTTTTTTTTAATTTAGGTTTGAGCCCCAAGATCTTTATTCTTTGAGCTTTTCGTTATACATGTTTAAATTAACTATCACTTTGCTATCTTTCCTTAAAAATTAAGTGATGACCATGTATTCACACATGATGAAGCAAAAAGATATAATAAAATTTTAAATAAAAACATGTTGCAACAAATGCACACTCATTCTTATTTCTGCTTGTTTATTGACTCCAAGTAATAGGAGGTGACTAATTTTCCTTTAATACGATCCAGAAAATATGAGAATAATATAACATTGTATTATATCAATGGCTCAAGACATTGTTGAAAAGACTTTCTTTTTTCTCTATGACTCCTGGAGTATTACTCTTCTTTTTTGATTTCTCCCCCAGTGGATACTTGTTTTATGTTGTTTCTTTCTCTCTTTCTTTTCTTTTGATGCAGATGGCAAGTATGAGGCGCTTTGCTTTTCAATGTTACCTTTTAATGTGGCATCTACTTGCTTTTCTTATGTGCTGTAGACTTTAACTTTAACGGGGTCACAGATACTGAGAAAATGATAACAGCTAACAATTACTTTACAGAAAAATGCATATACAGTACACAGAAGTTTCACATATATAGTAATTTCAAGCAATTTATAGATCTTTTAAAGACAAACGTTTCTGATCTTTAGGTTAAAAATGCTTGATGTATTTTATATTGTGCAGGTGATTACTGACTTCTGTGAGATGTGTGTACTCGGTAACAGATGAGTATTCCCTTCCTGAGCCAACGTTCTGTTTACTCTTATGTGAAAATGCTCCCTACCTATGAATTTTATAGGGAAGACAATAGGATTTGTTGAGAATGACTGGACCCACTGCATATATATAATAAGAACATTGTACTCTGAATATGTTGCTATCTAATAAATTATGAAAGAAAATCCAAGTAGTCTCTTGTTCCTCTTTACTAGGGAACTACTCATAACCATTAATTGATGTGATTCAATTGTCACAGTTGGGATCCTTTCCTCTCCTTCTATGTAATCTTACTTGAAGTGGGAAGTTGGATTTTTCCTTCAGTGACTTAGAATTTACTTACAAATTTGCTCAAAATACAGGCTTTGACAACTGGGAATTGATTTTTGCAAAAGGCTTTGTTTTCCTCTAATATGTTTTATACTATTATGACCATGGCAAGGTGAGAGTCAGCTCTATAACTCTTAACTTGAGTTTATGGTGTCAGTATCTGCTCTTTAAATTATCACGTAGGTTACTGCACAGGCATTCAGACAGCCTCACTGTCAGAAGCAATGGAGAGAAGTAGGCCCCTGTCTGTGTGAGAGTGGTTAGGAAGAAGCCTTTCCATTACAATAGAGAAACACCAATAGAATGTTAAAGATTCCAGTGAGCTAAGATTGAGTCAGCTGAACTTTTATGGTTTAATACTCTGAATATTTGCATATGTGTTTGTGTATTAGTTTGTATGTACTAATATAGTTAATGTGCCAGTTAGTTCTCTCAAGTTTATGCAGATTAGCCTGTAATTTGAAAACTGGTTTGATAAAGACACCCACAATTTGTAAGGGGGATGATAATATGCACGTGATTGACATGAACTAATTAAATGGTAATGGCCTAGGCTATTGTTTGCCAGGCAGTTATTGAATGGTGTAAGAAAAATGTCATCATCCTGTTTCACTGTGACATAGGTTTTCACCACCAAGAAGAAAGAATATGAAAGCTCTCTTTCTATCATTATGCCCATTGTGTAATCCTTCTGTATCAAGAGATAATATGGTGATTACATAGTGCTAAGAATACGGGGTTTGGTAAAGACAAAAAATGAAAAACTAGGAGTGGAGTCCTATGTCTATCACTAATTTGCTGTGAGTTTTTTGTTACCTTCAGAATCTAATCTTATTATGAGGGATAATAATAAGACTTACCTCGCTGGGTTGCTCAGAATTAACTGAGAAAATGCACGTGAGGTGCTTTGCAGAGTATCTGGTGTATGTAGGTAATAAAGGTACATGTGTGGTAAAGATAAGCTACTATCATGGCCGCTGCATTGTTTCCTAAGTTAATGCCTTTCATTTGGGGTGAGTAAAAGGCTTGGAACTCCTAGGGGTGAGGGACATGAGGGTAACTCTCGTGGTTTAAAACTACTTTTTTATAGAGAACATCTTCATCTCTTGGTTGTATCCATGAGCAGACCAAGAACAGCTGCTTCTGTTCTCTTTGGAGTCGTATTTCCTAGAACCCTTAGTGGTGTCTGGAACAGTCTCCACTGTTTTAGTCACTGCCGTTCTTGCCTGGCTTGTTGATTTAAGCAATCTCCTGCTTAGTAAGACATGTTTTACCTTGAGCCTTAATTCCTTCTGGCATTCTTTGTAAAGTGGATCCAATTTTCAAAGATCCTCATCAGGATAGGCTCCCAGTGAACCACTGGATGACCATATTTGTGGTCTAGATGTGCTTCAGGTACGACTAGAGCTTGCAGGTATTTTTTTCTCTTCCTTTTAAAATAAAATTTTCAATTATATTCTAGTTATCTTAGTAAAGTTTCTCTAGTAATTTTGAATCAAATATGGTACCCAGATGAATCCTACTCTTGAAGCACAAATATTAACATCCACTGCCAGGCATGTCTGCCCAAACTTAGTGACATAATAATAAAGACCAGGGCATTTCTGATTTCCATAGCATCTATTTTTTGTGTCATCCAATTATCTTCACTGTTTCAGTGGGGCATATGCTGTTTTATTTTTAGGGAATCTTCCTTTTGTTCTGGTATTTCTCCATATACCTTTATTCATAACAAGGACATTCTAGTCAGTATGTTTTGTCAATTTCAGCTAGAAACATATTTTCTTGACAATTTAGTTAGCTTCTAAATCCTAGCTACTGAATCTCCTTTGGTTTACCTTTGCTCTCCTTTGGAATAAAAACTATTTTTCCTATGATACAACTAGGTTGTGTTTTTCTATTACAATTTCAGTTCAGTTTATGGTATCTAAAAGGAATTTAATCATTTTCTCAAGAGATACAATATTTAAAATAAAGATATATTAAAATATAATTCTTGGTACTTCTCCATAAATGATGCCATACTGAAATTTTATTTAACACTCTGCTCTATATTGGCATCACTTATGAATTCTGCTTTTTTGCATATTAACTAATTAATTCTCCTAACACGTTAAGAATCCCTTTTTAGGGAAGAATTTGGGGAACAGAGCAGTACAGCAATTTCCTGTTTCTAAGATGGACTAAATAATTAGAGTAGAGATTTACACTCAGGACTCTTGATATGAAAACCTTTGCTGCTCCCACTAGACAACACTAAACTTACAAAATTGGCATTGATGTTTCTGGAACTAGTCTACAGAGTCTCAAAGGAGACGATGGACTTTGAACATGCACTTTCATTAAAATATGCCTCTCCTGTCATTGTCACTGATCTTGGGAGAATGCCTTTTATATGTCCAGGCACATAACAATGTAGTTTGTAAATGATAGCAATGTTAAAAATAACATTTTCTCAGCAATGTCATTTCAGGAACTAATCTATTGTGTAACAGCTATCTCCGCAGTTTGATGCTTTCTGTGCTGTGAAGAGAAAGTGCAAGCTTTAATATATCATGATGTCTCTTTTATTCATTTCTTTTGACTTTCGGTTTAGTGCTTATAAACTTCCTAGAACAGATTTGTAAGTGATGCCTTAGTCACCAAATTTGGTAGCATGATGTAGGAATCTGCTGAACTGTTTTATGTAGTGTTCTACATGCTGAAGAAATTTGGCTATGGTTGCCTTTCTGTATCTATAAACCTCATAACCTGTCACCCTCTTAACACTGGGACTTCAGAGAAAGGGCTAATTCACACTTTGTGGGCTACGTATGTTACACAAGTTTCTATTTAATACATATAGCTATTAAATTGGCTGGCATATGACTTTTGCAGCCATATGATAACAAATTCAAAATGACTGTTCATTAGACAGGGATCTCTAAAGAAATAGAAGCAAGATAGGCAACCAAAACAATGCATATGTTTATGTGAATATATCTATGTTTCTATTTCTATCTATATAGACAGAGATATCTTAATTGATTTACTGTAAGGAACTGGCTTACAGGATTGTGGGTCTAGAAAGTACCAAGTCTGCTATTTCAGTTGACAGGTTAGAGACCTAGGGGTGTGTTGATATTCCACTCTGTAGTCTGAAAACAGTTTTGAGGCAGAACTCCTTCTTCTCCCAAGGGACTGGAGTCCTTCTTAAGACCTACAACTGCTTGACGAAGCCTACTCACCTTATGGATAATAATCTCCTAGTTTACTGATTTAAATTTAATCACACTTAAAAATGTCTTGACATTGGTATTTGAACAAACATCTAGGTAGTCTTCCTTAGCCGAGTGGATACATAAACTGGCTTTTAACTATTCTATAGTTGATTTATTTAAAAATATTAGTGTTATTTAATTCCAAATATATTTGGCCTATTAAAATTCTAAAGCCTCTTGGGATGCATACACAACTTAATACAATATAATGTAAAATTAATCCTTTTGATCTTGAAATTAAGACTGTGTATATAGTGGTAAATTCGTTGAGGTTATTAATCATTATAACATAATTGAGACTTTATAAAAACTTTGCTAGGACTATGACTATATTAAGATTAAAAACTTGATGGGCATTCTTCTACATTGTTAAAAAAAAGACAGATAGCCTTTGTTAAATAATCCTTATTATTTTGGAGATTTTGACCTGAATTTTTATTTTAAGTACCTTTTTAAAAAAATTTATTTTAATAAAAACAGCATCTTTTTTTGTGGATCTAGAATATTATTCATTATGTTCTTTATTCTTAAATTTATATTTTATTGTCTTCTAGCCAGTAGCCTTCCAATAAGTATTAGTTCTCTATTTTCATTATGGTAAAAATGCTACTAAGAACATATAGCTTATTGTGCACAAGAATACTCTCCAGAATAACTTATTTTTAAATTAACTTATTCCTTTGTTTCAATGCTTCTTATACTTAACATGTTTTAATGAAATTGGTACTGCAGATCTGGAGAAAAAGCATGTGTCATCACCTCTAACTACTGATTCTATCAGGATGAGTAAAGATAAGCTAAATTATGTTATACAGAATAAATCTCAGTGGCTTAATAAATCACTGGTCTTGCCTCTTATCTATGCATCCAATGTGTCTCAGCATGAGAGTTCTGCTCATCATAATCATAGCAGAGATTTGGTTTGCTCACGTGCACCACGATAACTCAATATTCCAGGAGAGAGGATACTCACAGTGACTTGTATGCATGGCTTCTTAAGGCTTCCACCCAGAAGTGACTGATACCATTTTCATTAACCCTTTGTTTAAAACCAACCCAAGTGAACAGGGCTGTGTGCCTAACTGAAAAGTAGGTGACGAAGTGTAATTCAACTCTCAGCCTGGAAGGAGAGGACGTGGAATATGCAATATTTGTGAACAGTCCCATTGATAAGATTGGCACAATTTCAGGGTGATTCTGTATCAGGAATGATTTTAACTTTAATATATGGCAAAAGTGATTCAGAAAGAAATCGGTTATTTCGTGTAGTGAGAGTAGATAGGAGGTCTCAGAGTTGATGAAGGAGCTCAAGAATTATATAAACTTCAGCCCTTTTTCATCTTTTTCTGTCCTCCTTTTCCCAGAATCATAGATTTTTGTCTTAGTCTGGTCACCTTTGTTTTCTGGAAGACTTCTACACTTGCAAATAGCCTTCCAATAAGTATTAATTCTCTATTTTCATTATGGTAAAAATGCTATTAAGAACATATAGCTTATTGTGCACAAGAATACTCTCCAGAATAACGTATTTGCCATCAAATTAGGAAGGAGGGAACAGAGTTTCTTCTTTGATTTCTCCCTGTCCTTATACCCTCTCTGGAGAAAAATATTTCTTAGAAGAAATAACAAAGCAACCTGGCTTTCTTAGCAGATTTTATTTTTTATTAGTTTGAACCTGTCACCCGGCAACCCTTAGCTGAAAGAAAACCTGGGAAGTATCTGAAAAGGATATCTAAAAAATGGGCAAAAAATGAGTATAACTCATTTAGAAGATAATCACATGGCTTTACCATCTTTCTTACTCTGGAGCTGCTCACAGGGCACACATTTCCCACTGAACAAACTGTAACTCTGATAGTAACAAAGAAGGGGAAATGACTATGGAGAGAACACAAGATCACCTTCCACAGGGGGAAAAAAACCTTTCAAAATTGAATAGCGAGATGATGATAGTTTGCAGTAAATTGTAAGCAAGGCAGATTATCATGTTGTCTAAGGTAATTAAAAAGCATGCTTTAAGAGGATAAGATCATTTCAGCTGGGGTGTCAGGGTAATCATTAAGGCAGTAATAAATGAGCAGATTTAGGGGAAACTGGAAGGGTTTCAATGACAGAAAAGGCATCCCAGGTGGAAAAGAGTAAAGGCAGAGCCAAGGAAATAGAAATTTCATGGAATAAGATAGAATTAAATAGCAGAGAGCCATGAGCATCACACAACAGCTTGAGCTTTTTAAGAAGCCTTGTAACTTTGGGGCAGTGAGATCTGGCCATGCTTCAGACTTAGAATCTCAATTCGATCTCAGTTCTACCATTTACTAGCTGTGGTGAAGCATTAAGCAGGTTCACTAACATCTCTAAGTCTTCATTTCTACATCTCTAACAAAAGGAGTAACAAATGATGCCTACTTATTTGAGTTCAGGTGTGTCAAGCTGCTATAATGAATAGATGCAAAAGTGTAATGGCTGAATTAAATTAGTAGTTTGTTTAATAAAGTAGTTGAAAGCTTCTGCTTTATATAGTCACTTAAGGACCCAGGATCCCATAGACTAGCACCTGGTACGGAGTAAGCCACAAATAAATGTTAAATGTTATTAATGTTAGCCATAGCTTAGACTTAGAAACCAAAAAGCTTAATGGGAAATTGAAAGTGGTATGTTTTCTTAAACCACAAAAGAATATTGTTTGCATTAATTTATTCTGAGTGGAAAAATGAGACATTAGAACTGAAATAAGGATTATTCTGGCAGAATAATCACAGGATGGGCATATGAGGGGTGTGGGGATTGTAGGAAGACAAAAGGGTTAGGAGACAATTGTAATGGTCTAGGTAAGAAGTGCTGGCATCAGGAGGAGAATGAATGGGTATGAAAGAGAAGGGCCAGAGCCAACAAATTCTCCCATTCAAAGGTTTTGAAAGTCTCAGATATGTTGTATTTTTAGATGTCCCAAATTCAAACATGTGTTTGGTGTCCAATGTCATCACTAGCAAAATCAAAGTATAATCTCTAACTGATTTTGTGATAATATTTGGATTTGAAGGCAGAAAAATAGAGTAGAGGGGTACTCTGGGAGATCACCCAGAAATTTGATATGTGAATCTTTATTCTGAAATCAAGCTAAAATAATTTTGTGTTAATTCCTTTGTTCACTGAAGAATATTATTTCTCGCAGAATTTTTATATGCCCTATATTAATGAATACATGTAGTCACTTCTTTGATTTTTTTGTTTGTTTTTCTCCTTTTGTGCTTTGGTTTTCTTTTCTAGAGTAATTAATCCCAAATCTCACTGATATTGTTCCAATAACAAAGAATACCAAAAGCAATGTATTAAACTGTCAATAACCTAGAATTATGTCAGTCAATTTATTTAGCCTTATGCATTACTAAAATTCTTATCAGAACTTCTCACTGATAGCTTTATCTAGGAACTGTGTTTTCCTTCCTTTTCTAAAAAAAATGCTAGAGTGTTGGCAAAGAGGAATAGGGTGAAAAACAGAAGTAGAGTTCACAAAATAAAAAAAAAGTCACAGACTCATTGGTCATGCTTACAATGATTAGGAATCCTTTGAACTATTTATTTACTTTGACCATTAACTGTTACCCTTGGAAGAAGCATTATAACTTTGAGATATCAAGCTACCGTCATGTTATTCAAACATCCAAAATACATCATGTCTTCTCTTACTGGAAGTTTCTATATCTTTGAAGCCTGTCTGAGTTTTTTGGCCCATGAGGCTTTGCTTGGATGACTCTTAAATTTCAGAGTCATCTGAGCAAATCAGATCTCCCATGAATCAGACCTTTTCTTGGGCCATGTCTCTGGGAAGAGGGGCCATCAATGTACTTAGAAGGAACAAAATTTAACTTCCCAATCAGAACTGGAACAGTCGGGGAGCATAGTATAATTTCTAAATAATATAATAATATAATTTTTAAAATGAGACAACTTTTCATTATTTTTTATCCAGTGCTTCTCAAACTTTAATGTTTGTGGGGAGGAGAAGGCTGAGATACTGTGTGATAATACGACTGGTCCACGGACCACACAATGAGCAGCGATGAAGCCGTCTCTGTTGGTCCCAGTGCTACAAAATTGTTTTACTTTTGAAAACTGAGCTTGGGCATCTGAGACTCAGATATCTTCACCAGAACATTTCTGACATGGCGCTTTTTTGTTGTATATGTGCGTGTGCACATGTGTATAATGTTATTTCATAAGCTAGAGCCTATGTCACCAGAGATTATTTTGGCTAGGCCTTAGTCACCAACATAATAAACTGCAAGCCATATACAAATGATAGTGAAAGTTTATTTCAAATAATAAAATGTCCATTTGAACACATTTCTATCTTCTCCTTTAATAAAAATGATATATATTCTAATGCACATGCCCATGGCCGAGATTCAACTGGAGCACCATCCTGGCAGGACTTGTTATTTATGGCGGATATCCACGCGTAGTGGTTAGGGACAGTGCCTGCTAAGGAGATTATGCCGTATCTGATGTTGCATAGCTTGGCTACCGTCTCTAAGTGTTTCTAAATGTGGTACAGCAGTACAAACTCATTTCTTCTGTACTGAGAGAGCAGCATTTTTCACAGTTGACCCTACTGAAGCAGTTTCAGGAATGTATAGGAATCAAGACATTCATATCTATATTGCTATTGGATTGTAGTTCAAGGGTCTCTTGAAATCACATGGCTCCTTTGTTTCCATGCACTGCAGCTGAGAAATACAGCAACCTTAGGTATACATTATAACCATTCCCCGCGAGTTTAAGCCACTTTCTTAGGATACTGAGAAGTGATAGGGAAACAGTCTGTGGACATTTTCTCCTTTGGGGGGGCCACAGCAACTCATTTCATCTCTGTCTCTTTCTCTTTCTCCCTCTTCACTGCAACAACAAACACAATCTTCTCAAGGAGTTTAGGCTCTTCCCACATTAGGAAGATAAGTATTTTTAAGGAAGTCTGCTTTTGCCTTTCAATGTGAACCTCTACTGAAAACAAAAACAGGGATGAGAGTGACAGCTGTAAATTCAAGGGGAACAAGATACAGTTAAATATTA
The DNA here is from genome assembly GCA_963574575.1 of Galagoides demidoff. Lineage (NCBI taxonomy): Eukaryota > Metazoa > Chordata > Mammalia > Primates > Galagidae > Galagoides > Galagoides demidoff. Next base: position 19,805 of record CAUYQV010012501.1, on the reverse strand, counting down.
TAAGGAAAGTACCCAGCCATATCTCTTTGGTAGTCCTCTTTTATACACATACTTCATGCTGTCGTCATGGAGGGAGCACCTGTTTCTTCTGGCTGGTAGCTTTCCTTCGATTTTTCCTCCCATTGCTCAGATCCTAAAGTTTCATTAATGTCCAAATTTTTTGTTCCCAAATTTCTAGGTTCCCCCCACCCCCCGCTCTAACTGCCTGCTGCTGACATCCACTCTTTATCTGCTCTATGCTGGCAGTTTCCTGACTGAATCCCTGGATCTCTTCTGTACAACATTTTGTAAATTTCTCTAATCTCATGTAAGAACTGGAATTATTTTCATCCCTTCCTTACTGAAGGTAGACGAATTTGGTATTTGCCTCCTTGGGACTTTATATTCCTAACAACCACTTGTAAAACACTAAGTGAGTCTCATATGAAGGCTGACGCATCCTGGGCCTTTCACTGACACATCACCTGGAGGAAGGGCCCTGAAGGTGCTCCATAACCCACCTCCGGCTTCTGAGAGATCCTCCTTTTGCTGTTTCTTTATCTCCTTTGTTCTGCAATACAAAGTCCTCCTGTCTTGGAAACCACTTTGGACTTTCTAGAAGCCCTCAGCTACAGTGCCTAATCCCATCCTGAAACTACTGCATTTCTTCTGCCTTCTGTTCTAGACCCTAAGACCAGGACTCTAATGCAGATCACACTCTCCTTGGCTCTTTCCACCCTCCTCTCCTGGTGGTGGAAAGGAGGGTGGATCATCCCTCCTTTTAAGACAGGAGTTCAAATTTTGCTCACAATTCTTTCACAACTGATGCAGCTACATATGATACCCTTCCTAGGTCTTCTACTGATGGCATTTTACCTGTAGAAACTGGCTTTGCACACTTTGATACCAAGGCCAGGTCCCAGTAGTTCAGCTGAAATATCTACTCTCAAATGGAATACTCTGCCAGCACTGTAGCGCCAAGAACATGGCTGTCTCCATTGTCCCTTTCCTTCTGTGATGTTCCAACTCATCTGGCGTCTGCCTTCACCCCTAGGCGGCTTGCTCCCTTATTCAGTCTGGTGGCTTGCTCTGACTCAGGCACATCTCCCCCTTGCTGTGCTAGTGCTTTCTGCACCTCTGTCTCTACTATGCCACCTGCACTAGGAGTTGGGAAGATTTGTGCTGTGCCTTATTGTACAGCCATATCTGCCAAGCAAGTATGTACAGGGAGCCAGAGATAACCATTACCCTGAGTTCAGTTGTATCTACCCCCATACACTATAGTGTCACACCAAGATCCTCAGATGACATGATGGAGGGTCCTTCTTTGTCAGGTCTGGGAGTCTGGTCTGTTCTCACTCATGAACGCAAATCACTCCCTTTCTGAATTGATACATTTTCTTTTCTTTTCTAACCCCTCCTCCATTCTTTTACTATGGAGCCCATTTCTTATAATTTTCCAATTTAATTATCAATCACTCAATTCCATTTTATCTTTCTTTAGATAAGCTGAGCCATCACACATATAGCCAATTGGCTCAGCACCATCAGTTAAAAAAAGAGCATCCTCCTGACACTGTACTGCAAGATGACTTTGAAATAATCCAGTGTCTGGATAGATGTGGGTTTGCTTCTGAATTCCCTATTTTATTCCATTGGCCCAATGTCTACAGTTGTATCATTGCCACTTTGTTTGAATAAATCTAATTATATAATAATTCTTGACAGTTGGTTGTATGAGTTATCCAATTTTGATCTTCAAGATTTGATTGGTTATTTGGCTTACTTAGCATGTGAGTTTTCACCAAAAAAATCTTGCTGTGACTGCATAAATGATAGATCCATTTGGGGAAAATATATATCTTTATAACATTGGGTTTTTCTATCCATGTACTTCAGATATTCCATTATTTATTGAAGCTCTTTTCATTAGGTCTTTACTTTCTTCAATAATGACTTATGGCTATACAATTTATATCATTTCTAGATTTATTATTGAGTATTTCGTGTTTTTTAAAGCTACTATATAGCACTTGTTAAACTTAATTTTTTATTTCTTGTGTATGTAAATATAGTTAATATTTTTATGTTACTTCATTTTTTATTGTAATATTTTGTCTAATTTTTGGTTATTTAGAGGTTTATCATCTGCTTTCCAAATAATTGGAGATTTTCCCTTTTTTATTGCTATTTGTTTTTACCTTATTTTTATAAATACAGAAAATTGGCAAATTTGTTCATTAATTCTAATAATTTCTCTGTATATTCTCATGGGTTCATTATATATAAAATTATGTTATTTGCAAATGTGTACATATTGAGAGTTTGACTGTTTTACCATTTTGTGTTTTCTCATTGTTTTCTTTTTATTGATTTATTGCCCTTTATAGTCAAATACTGAATAGAATACAACAAAATTATTGTCTCATTATTGATAGTAGAATGAAAGTTTCTAATATTGTAACAGATACTATATTTCCTCTAGACATTTCATAGATATTCTTTGTCAGATAAAAAAGCTGTTTTTCACTTCTAGGTTGTTAAGAAATTTCTTTTTTTTTTCTTGAATGAGTATTCAAATTCTTTTTCTGAATTTATTGGATCACATGTTTCTTTGCTATTCTGCTAATGTTAACGATAGGTTTTGATTTTATACTTAAAAACCAATCTTGCATTTGTGAATGCATCATGTAATTTTTATATACCACTGGATTTAGTTTGCTGAAATTTTGTTTCAAAGTATGATGTCTAGCTGAATACTGTGGTGCCTGCCACTAGTCTCAGCCTGAGTGGGGAGGCAAAGAGGATGGTTTGAGGTCAGGGTTAGAGGTCAGCCTGGGGAACACAGTGGTGAGACCCTATGTTCAAAAGCAAAGAACGAAAGAAAGAAAAAAAAGAAAATTTATATCTATTTTCATGAAAGACATTGGGATATAGTTTTCATATCTTTGTAATATTTTTGTCTGGTTTTGAGAATAAATGTTATACTGAATTAGATGGATTGTAAAGTATTTCTTCCTTTTCTATATTCTCTGGAAGTGTTTGTGTAAGTTTTATGTTATTTCAGACTAGATTTGTTTTTTTGTTTGGAAAAGAATTCTAGCTATGTATTTTTTTCCTTAATAAGTACATGACTTTCTATTCTTTTATATATTTTGGCTTTTTTAGTAAGTTGTATTTTTCTGGTGGAGATTTATCAATTTATCAGTTTATCATTTATCTTTCTTTGAACTTAATTTGCTCTTTTTTCAAACTTTGTCAGATACTTGATAAGGTTACTAATTTTTAGTCTTATTATTTCTAATATAATTTCTAAGGCTATGAATTTTCTACTATTTTATTTAATACCATAGATTTTGATACATTGTATATTAATCATTTCATACGAAATACTTTATCATTTTCATTATATTCTCCTATTTAATCTTTGATTAGAAGTTTATCACTTGCTTTCCAAAGAATTGGAAATTTTTTTTTGCTTAAATATAAGCAAAATATTTTTTGCGTATATTCTGATATTTTACAACTATCAGAAAGTATATTCTGTTTTAAAATTTTTTGAGGCCTAACATATTTTTTTTTAATGCTCTGTATAATCAGCTCTTAAATTTAACTATTGAATTCTCAACCACGGTTATGTATTTCTCTTTGGTTTTCATATTTTTATTTGGTAGACTTTATAAATTCCTGTTTTCTGAAATTTTCTTATTTCTTATTAAAACTACTAATCAGAATTATTATTATGTCTTACTCAGATAATTCTAATACGTGATTCAACAATTCTTTTGCCTGTTTTCTCCTGGTGTTTACTTTGTCTGCCTGTCCTGTGGCTTGCCTGGTAATATTACTGAACGCCAGGCCCTGTGTAGGAACATTGCACAAATGAGGTGAAGTACCTGTCAGTGTTCTGACTCAGAGTCTGGAGTACATTTCAGGGATACTCTCTTGGTTGGCCTTGGACTTTGATTTTTGTGTCCCGCGTTCTGTGAAATTGTGAAAATGGTTGCAGAAATTTGGGTTTACCTCATTGCACTTCCTTTCTGCCCAGTGGGTTGGCATCTAATCTGGGCTGTTTTGGAAGCTCCAAAGTCCAGTGTTTTGCCTCTCTATCTCTTTAAGGTTACTGAACATTTGACTCAGTATTTTAGGCTTTCAGCTACAAATCTCGATACAATCTCTTAGCCTCTTGCTTTTATGTCAGTTATAATCAGCAAAGGCCAGGGGGTAACAACCCATCTAATCTGGGTGTTTTGGAAGCTCCAAAGTCCAGTGTTTTGCCTCTCTATCTCCTTAAGGTTACTGAACACTTGACTCAGTTTTTTAGGCTTTCAGCTACAAATCTCGATACAATCTCTTAGCCTCTTGCTTTTATGTCAGTTATAATCAGCAAAGGCCAGGGGGTAACAAACACCACCAAATATTAGATCAAGCTCAATGTGCCTCCCTTTTCTAGGGGAGCCTTGACCTTCAATTACAGGCTGCCTCAATAGCATTTGTATGCCTCCAAACATTTTTTAAAATTTTAATTTTCTCTACTTGGGAGGCTGAGGCAAGAGAATTGCTTAAGCCCAAGAGTTTGAGGTTGCTGTAAGCTTTGACGCCATGGTACTCTACTGAGGGTGACATACTGAGACTTTGTCTCAAAAAAAATTTTTTTTTTCTATACCTCTTCAACTTTTTCTCATAGGAATATTGAAGACAATAGAAGATAATACATTTAAATTTCTTTCTCTCAATCTCTCTTCTATAAAATAAGGTAATACTACCTGCTCACTCTATCCCAAATAATGTGATATATTTTGTATATTATAAAACATCATGAAAATTCAAAATTACTATCTCTCTGATTTAATATTCTCCTTTATTTTAAAAATCTTTCTCCCTTCATGTTAAATCTCTTATTAACCAATTTTTCTGCATTTGGCACAGTTTTAAAATAACATATCCTACATTGATTTCTTAAGTGATATACCATTATTTTTATATTGAAACGAAAGAGATGAAGAAATTATGGTGTTCCTCTTTATATTCTATTGAATAAATACAGTTAAATCTCAGGAAATGAGAATATCTTCCTTTATTTATTTAATTTTTTAATATGAAAGGTTTTTTTTCTGATTCTCCTTGTCATTCACTTTCTCTATAATGAGTTTTTCCATTGAAGCCCACTGTATTCACACCATTTTATAGGACTTGAGAATATATTCTCTGCACTCTAAAAATAACCTTTTCCTCACTATTTTCCAGACCTGGCATGTTTTAATGAAACTGCTTGCACAGAAGCTAGCACGTTACCTGCTTCACGCCTTTTGTGACACGGATGCTTTTCTGCTCTATTTCCTAGGTCATCCCAGATGATTAATAGGTTTCTCTTCTTTCAGTTTCTTATCTTTGTTAACTTTCAAGTAAATTAGTGTAAATGTTCACCTAATCATCTTTCAATAATTAGTGATTATCAGCATTTGAAGTGCATATTAGTGATGCCATTATCAATAAGAGCCATGTATCAAATACTCACTGACTATGTGACATATTGTGTGTTAGACACCAGGAAACACTTCCATCTCCACGAGATTGCGGTCAGATCACTGAATTTTGTGATTGGAGCTTTGTGGAGAAAGTGACTGTGTGATTCAGCAGGTAAGCCTGAGAAAGGAGGCTGAGCCTTTGAGAACGGTGTCTCCCTAATTGTGCACACGTTCTTTGATCTCTCTGGGCCTCTTCTCCAAGCCCCCGTCTCCAGGCCTCCTCCTGGTAGATTCTGTTATACTTTATACACACCTCCATTACACTGGTATTATTCAGATTGTAGATCATTGCTATGGGGTCAACTCTCATTTGGCTCAATTGGCTAAGGCGCCAGCCACGTACACCTAAGGTGGTGGGTTCGAATCCCCAGCCCGGGCCCGCCAAACAACAATGATGACTGCAACCAAAAAATGGCCAGTGCTGTGGTGGGCACCTGTGGTCCCAGCTACTTGGGAGGCGGAGGCAGGAGACTCGCTTGAGCGCAGGAGTTGGAGATTGCTGTGAGCTGTGATGCCATGGCACTCTACCCAGGGGGATAGCTTGAGGCTCCGTCTCAAAAAAAAAAAAAGTAAAATAAAATAAAATGTGAATGCCCTTGGGGATCAGCATACTGTCATGCTCATCCTTATTTATCCTGTAAACACTTAATGTATATTTATAAAATTGATTAAAATAAAGGAGCTGCATGAAAAGTTTATTAACCTAATCATAAGGCACTCTGGTAATGTGCTTTAGAAAATATAATCATAAGAGTATTACAATTGCATTATGTTGTATTGGATTATTTGTCCTTTTCCTCTTTTCAATTCTGAAACTCTCCTCAAATGCATGCATCGGGCATTTAGCAGATCCTCATCGAGACTGCCCTTGGCAAGGTGTTAAAAATCTGCACCTCTGTGTTATTATTAGCAGAGTCATTATACCTTTCTCGGTAAGCACTCCCAAATAAAATTAAAGGTACCATGTAAGCTTGTGGTACATTCCTAAAATGTTCCTCGATAGTTCTTATTCCATGTTATTTTTTACTGAAACTTCTTGGCAATCTTTAAGGTTCCTTTATTCTTAATCAAGTTTTGATGAGGATAGACGTTTGGCTTTGTCTCCCTTTTAAATATTTACCATTTTTTGTTTAAAAGCAGGATTTAAAAATATGTTTGTAATTACTCTAGTATTTCGAATTCCTTAATAAGGAAAGAAAAAAATATGCTGAGCTTGCTAAGAGCCACAGTAAGAACAAATATTCTATCTGTGAAGTTGTGAAGAAGGAAAAAGAAACGTGTGCTACTTTTGCTATGGTGCCTCAAACTGCAATAGTTATAACCAGAGTGAGCGATTAAGTGTTTAGTTGGGATGGAAAAGGCATTAAATTTATGACTGTAAGACACGGAACAAAAAAAGTGTTCTAATTGATGGCAATATGTTGTGCCAGAAAGTATTGAGCCTACAAGAAAACTTCTGAAACGGATCCCCTCAAACAGTGACACCAAGGCCTTTATTTAGTGCCGTAAGCGATGCCTGCGTCCCCCACCTCTCGTCCTCTAATCACATAAGTACTTAACCATTCTCACACCATCACTAGATGAAGAAAATGGAATACAGTACAAATAAGGTATTTTTAGGGACAGACTACATTCACATAATGTTTATTAGAATAAATTGTTATAATTGTTCGATTTAATGTTAGTCGTTGTTGTTAATCTTTTACTATGTATGATAGGGAAAAGCACAATATACACAGGGTTGGGTAATATCGGCAGTTTCAGGCATGAACTGAGAGTCCTGGGAATATATCCCCCATGGAAAAGGGGGGACTACTGTTTCAGATAATTTGTTCTGTTGATTTGTTTTGTTAAGCTAATATTAAGAATTGATACTCATATGTTCGTAAATAATGAAGTACTTCCAATATAGTCTCAGTTCCTCTTATTTTTCCCCTTTTCACTTGTTCATACTGGTGTACTAATTTGTTTTTCCCATGTAATAAGCAGTTACAATGAGGATATTAACTGCAGTGCCATTAATTGGGTGTTATGAATGAAGTAACACAATAAATCTTTAGTTTCCCTAAGGTCCCTTCAAAATAGGTATTGGGGTTTCTCTGAAAAATAGTATTTAATTACACCCTACCTACTTTCTAAGCTCTAAACCAATTGAGAAGCAAATATGGGCGTCTAAGAGGGATTAAAATATCAGGATTTCAGTTGGAAGGCAGAGCTGGATCTTACGAATCCAAATTAGCCTCTAAGTTCTCCACCTGCAGGCAGATAAAGTTCTTACAGAAGATACCTTGCCAACTTCAGAAGAGTATGTAATTTCCTGTGCAGGGTACCTCCAGAGTCTATATTCTGAAGAACTTAGGACTCCAAACCCAAGAAAAACATCCTCATCCCTTCATAAAAGTGTTAATGTATTCTAAAGAATGGTTTAGTTCTGCACATAGGATGTCACAGCCAACAAATGGGGACAATCACTGTAACAACTTAACCTTTCACAGTAAAAGGATGTGACTAATGGTGTCAGATTCCTCCAATCTCTCCCATGAATTAAGTCAATCTCTACCTCCTGCCAGGAAGTGTGCATTAGGGTTATAAATAGGGTGACCAGATTTTAACATTTGTAAAGCGGGACAACATGGCCGGGGTTGGGGCAGGGCAGGGGTTGGGGCAGGGCAGGGCCTGAAAACAACGCAAACTTTGATAAGCAGTTCTCGATAATCACTTCTCAACAATTATTTGTCATTATTACAGTTTAACATTATAAAATTAACAAAAATAATATAAAACTCATATTCTGGCGAAATAGCCACATGGCAGCCGAAAACCGTATATTCCCTTCCTGTTCTCCCGCCCTGTTCGTGCATTCTTTCCAAAAATCAGGCCTTTTAAAAACACCGCAGGATGTGAGACAAATTGTTGAAAAACGGGACGTCCGGTCACCCTAGTTATAAAGGCAGATAGTCTCAGGTGTTGTAAAACTACTTAAGTATTCCTTACTAGGGTATGGAGTGGATGGTGATTTTTTGGAAACCCAGGGAGTGGAACCTGGCTCCCTCTAATGGAAATTAATACTTCTTCCAATTTATAGATAAGATCATTGGACCTCAGTGTGGTTACATAACTAGCATAAAGTCTCACAGGGAGTGGATGATAGAGCAGGAATTCAATTCCACAATTTTTTTTATCTCATGGTCTACATTCTTTAAAGGTAGTTAAGGAGGCAGCCACACAACCAAACTGACGCGGCAATGTGTTATGGGACACTACAGCTGCGTATTATCAATAACCAAGCACAGATTTTTATCTGCTTTTCAGGATCATCATGCAAATAAAATTAGCTGATGCATATTATAGTGATTTACAAACTTCAAGTTATAAACATATTGTGATTATTTTCACAGTTAATGTTTCTCTACATCAACTTCCTCTTTTATAATGTAAAGTTAATGATTCCTGGCTACCTCTTGAATTACTGTGAGGATTAAACACAACAATGTGCCTGGAAGTTGTTTGTAAGCAGCTATAGCGCACTATGCCAATGGAGGTTACCATTATTGATTTGTACGTTAATTGCTGGTCCTAAGACATGAATTAGTTAATGCTTTAATGATGAAAATTTGAACTACAAAATATGTTAGAGAATGCTGGTATAAAGTAAACAGAGGTTGAGACCATAATTTCAGGTGAAAAAGAAATGTAGCCAAGAGGTGGATTAGACTAATTGAACATTGCACTGCATTGATTTTGTGGTTTCTTTCTATTTTCCAGCTCAGAATGCAGAGAAGCTTATAGGTGAGGGCATCGGAAAACGTTCATGTAAATTTAACTTATCATTTGTGAGTAGCAAGATTCCTCAATCAGAAGCTCAAGAGTCATCTGAAATCTTATTAAAAAACACAGAATATCAGAGCCCACTCCAGACCTACTGAATCAGAATCCATTGTTTAACAACTTTGGAAACACTGCTTTAGAGAAAGTTTAAAAACTCATTACACCTTTAAATGCATGTGTGATTATTTGATTTCTATAGCACAACCAGGAAAATTTTCCTTCAACAACGTTTGGAATACACTTAGTATCTTTAATACTATTATCTCCATGTTCTGTAATAATAAGCATTTAGAAAAACAAAGACCCTAGTCATCTATGCTGATTTTTTCTTTTATTTCATGATTGTACTTTCTCTTCCTTTGTCTCCTATTCACCTTCAATGTCCTCCCTAGATTTATATATTCATTCATTTACTCAATATTCATTTTTTGAATGGTGATAATGTACCAAACACTGCTAAATTATGAGTCTATAAAAAATGGAGATAGTATGAGTTTTTTTTATCTCATGGGGCATATAGTTTCATGGCGGATGATAAGAATGAATAAATACGTAGCAACTGAGAAAAGAGCTCTGAAGACAGGGCAGTGAGGCTAGTGCTACTTCAGTAGAGTTGCCTGGGCAGATAGGTCATCAAAGATGGTGGCATGGCATTGCATCACCCTTGAAGGACGAAAGGAAGAAAACCATTTAAGAGTGGAGCAGAGGCAACACTGTGAGGGGTTGAAGGCTAAAAAGAGCTTGATGTATTCTGGAAGCCAACGGGAGGGTAGAGTCTCTGGAATGGACCAGGTAAGATGATCCAAAGATGAGTTTGAAAGGGAAGCAGGGCCTAGATAGGCAGAATCTTGCAAGGCTAAGCGCTTGTCACTTGAAGTGCTATAAGAAATTGATGTGTTTTAAGCAGATGGAGACAAGTGAAGGTTGACAATTATATTTAAAACAGGCTCGATTTATTTTCAAAAAAGATTACTCCTGTGGCTGCCGTATGGAACATGAATTAAACAGGAACAGTTGGAAAACTGCAGGAATAATGCAGATGGATTAGATGAAGGTGATAGATTTCAGGGATGTTTGCTTGTATTGGTGGTGGTTCCATTAGATCCATTCTCACTGTTACCTTTTCTGTCCTGCTATGTTTCCCCACTGTAGCTGGCTTCCGCTTCCGCTGCCACAGGCACCAGCTGGAGACTGGAAAAAGAGAGTGCATCTCTGCAGGTGCAACAATTCACCCATGGCCCCTGTGCTTGCTCTGGTTCCAGCTCCAACCAGATGTTGCTGAACTCTAGGCCCCCAGCCCCTGGCCCTGTTGCTTCACTAACTTATGTTTAGCTTCTCAGCTCTTTAATCACCTGTGTAATCAATTCTCTGCCTACGATTTCCTTTGCTGTTAATATCTAAGTTTTCCCCTTTCCTGTTAAGACTGATTTATATAGAGCATAAGAGGGAAATAATCAAGAATATCACTCAGATTTTAACTTTCATCAGTTGGGTCTGAAGCATGGGGAAAGTACAGTTTTGAAAGAGAGATGTCAGTAATTCACTTTTCGGCATTCTGGTCTGCAAGCCTCAAATACGCCCTCCAGGAGGCAGCTATCTTTGGAAATCCACAACTTGCAGGAGATTCTGAGTTTATCAGTCTCTGCATCATTGTATACTGATGGTGCTCATTGTCACTGGAATGGGTAGCTTATGCAGGGTAAGATGTAGACAGACAAGGGAAAGGAATTTAGGATGAATCCTAAAGAATTTAAGGTTGGTTGGTGGAGGAATAGCCTGTAATAACTAAAGAACAGGCGAGAATTTCCTGGGTTTGAGTTAGTAAAACTGCAAATATATAGAACATGCCCAGCATGTGTTTCTCACATCATATAAGTTATGTTGCCACGTGAAATGCCAACATGCAATTAGCAACACACAGGCAGTGAAACTATGAAGGCCCTGAAAAGGACAAGAAAGACAAACTGAATTCTACTTTAATTGTGAAATGATTTGGCACTCCTGATTTGAATATCCATTTTGATTTGTGTGCCCTGGGCTGGGGACTGGGCTGCAGCCTGCTGTGGAAAGACCAGCCCCAGTCCCGGGGAGAGTACAGTTAGAGTCCAATCCATTGTCTTTAAGCCAAACTGTGCACCCTGGTTCAGAGCTACCTCTGCTGGAGAAACGGAGATTATCTGTAAACAGAGACTATCTGTTGGGGAGACTTTCCCCCTAACATACACAAAGGCATGAATGCCATAACAGTGGCTTTGCCACAGGGCAGGACCAAGGACACTGGGCCACTGACCTCAACTTTAGCTTAACCACCTACGATATCAACACTTAGGCAGAGTCTAGGCCATATGGCAAGGGAGAAGAGATGTTTGAGAGCAGTTTATCTCAAAGTATGATTGTTAGACTATCTGTATCAGAATCATTTGTAATGACTAATTCCAGGACCTCCCTATTAAAACTCAAAAATTTAAATATTTAGGAGTTGGATCCAAAACAAACCTAGATCTTTTATAGACACATGAAAACATTATTATGCATATTTAAAGCAGAAAACGGCTGCTCTAGGGACCCCAGGATGTCCAAAGTTATCGACCTGATTTGGGAAACAGGGTACTTGACTCTGGTTTTAAATACCCACTTGGTGATCTCACTTTGAAAGACTGAAGGAAGATAAAGAAAGCATTCACTGTGGACTTTCCTTGCAGGTGGAACTGGATACAAACTTGAAATTGTCCTATATTATTCCTTCACTAGACTGTTATCCTCTCAGATCTCTCCTAAAACTTATCTCTCTGACCTGTTATGTAAGTGGGCTGATTGAACCAATGCACATTGACAGGGGAATTTATGTATAACATTTAAGGGCATTTTATAGTAGAATATTCAAAAGAATAATTATTTCATGGCCAGATGATTTCATTCTTAGTTTTTTCCTTCTGGACACTCCGGTCTTACCACCAGCTTACTCTCGATTATACAGGGCTTCCCCTTACAAGAGCCTTGACTAATGGATCACTGCTGTTCTTCATCCCAGCCCTGGCACCCTCTTCACATCTTCCAGGCCCCCAACTTCAGTCTGCATTTCTGTCAGTCATTTATCTGCTTATTTTGTTTTCTGTCTATCCCGTTGGAACGTGCACAGTGGTTGTCTCCCTCGTCAAACACTATAGATCCGGTGCCTGGCGTGGTTGGAATAGGCACTCAAAGTGTAGCTGCTTTATGAACGAACACAGACAAATGCATCTCTATTGGGTGAATTTAGAATTGCAAGATTTACCTGTTCTCTTTGGACTTTGTTTTTGAAATGATAATTCTTCATTAGAGTGATGTTGTATTAGGGGAAAGGCGTGGGCCTCTCTCAGAAGTCATGCTCACAAAAATCGTCTTAGGAGTCTCTGGACAGTGATTTCAGTTAAAGAAGTTGGAATCTAGAGGCACAGACATCACTGGGCTGAGTGCCTTTTTCAGTATTTTAATTGCTAATTGGTAATGAGGACCCAGGAAAACAACCGTGATGTTTGCTCAGTTTCTCTGGGCTCCGCAGTGAGCGGATCCTGCCTGCCTTCCTAAAAAGGATGCACGTCTGGAGGGAGGTAGAGCAGTCATTAATCCTGGAAGATATTTGTCCTCCCTTCTTTTGACATTTTATTGCCCTTTAGCTCATTTGTGAAAGATATCAAAGCACAATCAGACTAGGGAATAAAAGGCCTTTTCATTAGAGCGGCCGATCTGCATAGATCTTTTTGTTCTTCCCTGTAGAAGGTCTTTGATCAGTAATGAGGAGAGAATTTTTGAAGACAGAAAATTAGGTAAATTTCAATCAACAGATAAAAGTATCCGAACACAAATACTTAGATTCCATTTAGTGAGATGAAATTACTTTCAAACCAAAATCATAAAATTATTCCTGGCCAAAACTGTTAACAAGGCCAGTAATGAATGTGTCTGTCAAGGAATGGCTAATTATTTGGAACACATGAAAAACAAAGGTGCATACTTCCAATATGCACTCCATTGCTGTTTGGGAGAGAGTGCATTATTTATGAGAGTTTAAACTTTAGCTGGGGTGCTTTGGCCACTGTTTGTTTTTAACTTCCTTTCTACAGGGTTAAAAAAATAATACTAGATGTTCTTGTTCCTTATCAGCTTTTAAATGTCTTATTTTTATAATTTTTTTTTTTACCTGTGGTTGTGAAGCACGGAGCAAGGACCACAACAGCAGGTGATCTTACACATCAGGTTTTTGTGATTACGGCTTGTTGTCTGTTACGTATTTCACTGGGACATATTTCTGTGGATTTGCACTTCTTTTGGTAACAACAGTTATCTCTAACCATGTGAAAATTTACCAACAGAAAAATGTAAACAAGGAAAAAAATCCCTTGCAATAACTTGAACCACAGACAAACATTGTTGACATTTTAGTGTATTTCTTTGTAATATGTATTTTCTTGTCTGGGTAAGGAATCTATAGTATGTCAATACATATGAAAGTATATATATTAACTTATATGTTAAGCTCAAATGTCTAAGTCTCTTTATCTAGCACATGAGTTTAAAAAAGAGCATTTTCATATATTTAATAAATAATCAAAATCTAGTATCCATAAAATGCTGTCTCAGTCCCTGGGGGCCTAACGGTGAATAAAACCCCCAAATCTCTGCCCTGATACTTTATCTGGAAATGAGACAGTAGCTTTCAATGCCATGAATTACTGTGGTGTAGGTCCTAATTTAAGTCTTTCTTCAAAAGCCCTGCAGCTTCTCCTGAGGATCACACAAGTGTGTCTTACACTTAGAAGGATGCTCATTCTTCTTCAGCTCCAGACTGCTCCTCATCCCACCACACTCCTGCAAGGGTAGCTCACGGTTTGCTTTGAAGATTGTCTGTGTGCTGAGCACAGCCAACCTTGGGACCTACACGGTCATTTCTTGGGGTCCATCATGGCTTCTTAGAGCCAGACTCAGTGTGTGACTTCCTGGGGCAGTCCCAGGACTATACACTATGGGCAGCCCAGCCATTTGGGGCCCCCTGATCATTTCTAAATATTTGCTATTATGTAGTAAAGTGGCTGAGCACTAATGGGCAAGGTGATTGTCTGTACATATTGTCCCAAGTGATTGGGCTCTGGCTCCACATTTATTAATAAATGCCCTCCTGGGCACTACCAAGTCCTGAAATTAACTGGAGCATCATCTTGAGAATGTAGCTCAGCATTCCACCGTTACACAGTGTGCTTACTGGGGATTTCTACTCCATGCTTGTAGTTGTCAAAATATTCCTTTCAAGCGCTTTTAATATGCTACTTGAAAGGAGTTCTGATTAATTTAATTTTCTCTATTTTATTACATTTTATATGATATTTTAGCTTCTCTGTTAAATTGGAACCCCAAATAGCTGCTTAAAAATCCCATCCTTAAATCTGGCTCTTCTGCTGTCGTCACTGACCTTGAGAGAGGGGACAGTATTTATTCCATTCCACTTCCAGCCCACTAACAGGGGAGACCATTTCTTAATTCCTTATGGCACTGGAGTTTCTTGATAAGTGTAACAGAATTCTACTAAAGTTCAGGAATGCATGCCAGGAAGTAAAACAGCGAATAATTTATATACTTCTATTAGATTTGGCTACTCTGGGGGTCTCGGGCTGATGGTGAAGGTAACTCTGGTCCTGGGCTGGTGTTCTCTGCCTAGCTCCTGTTTTGCCACTACATGCCAAAGTACAGTTCACCTTTTTCTTTTCTTTTTTTTTTTTTTTTGAGACTGAGTCTTACTATGTTGCTCTCGGTAGAGTGCTGTGATGTCACAGCTCACAGCACCCTCAACTCTTGGGCTTAAGCAACTCTCTTGCCTCAGCCTCCCAAGTAGCTGGGACTACAGGTGCCCACCACAATGCCAGGCTATTTTTTGTTGCAGTTGTCATTACTGTTTAGCTAGCCCAGGCTGGGTTTGGACCTTCTAGCCTTGATGTATGTGGCTGGTGCCGTAACCACTGTGCTACAAGTGCCGAGACTTGTTCTTCTTTTAATGAGGTTGTTCCTGTGTCTTTCTAAATGCCAAAACATCTTTCAAAAAGCAAAGGGGAATTCTTTTCTTCCTGCCTAAGGTTAACTTTAAAAGTTTGATTTTCTACGCTGGGATTTGCCATATTCTGAGACCATATATACAGTATAACTAAAATTTTATTTTTTAGAAATGCCTCAGCAGTATGCATTGTTGAGTTCCAATTCTCTAGCATTAAAGGACAATTAAAACACTCCATCTAATACTGGTATGATTGAGCTACAAAGTCTTAGACAAACCCGAATCCTCAGGGCTCAGTATTCCAGTGAGATCCCTTTCATCAGTCTTGTTCCCCCACACAGATGACACAAGGTGGTCATTCCTATATCTCTTTATGTCTTTCATCTTGTTTTTCTTATCTTTATTCCAGTCTTTCTGTGAGCAACTGCTTAAACAAAGATGTGTATGTGCATGCATATGTGTGTCCAGGCACGCACACACATCTATCTCCAGAAGAAGAAGCTGACCAGCCAGGCAAACAATATTCTGAATCTTTAAGAAGCAAAGAATATTTTTGCCAAAGAAGTAAAAACCAAAAAGCAAAAAAATCCCACAAGAAACATTTACAGACATGGCTGCTATTTTAAAAAGTACCTAATTTACATTATATTTTCAGCCATTCAACAGTCAGGCAAATATTAGCTTCACACATTTCTTCAAGGTAATAACCGGGACTTATTTTACATGCATGCAGCTGAGCCCACACAAGTGGATGTCCTAGAAAAAAGGACATCATGCTTTTTAGAAATATTAAGGTTTTTACTGCATATGCTACAAGTTTTACTGAATTAATGGTTTATCCCTTATTAAGTTTTATGTAATGACATTTTGCTTAATTTTATGTTTTCTTATGTCAGTAACTATTTTTTATCACCTTATTTTAGTGGCCACACCTATAATGTAAATGTTCAATAACTTAACACATTTCTTTTATTTGGAGGAGATTTGTTTCCATTGTTTCTCCTCTAAGTAAAAGTGGAACAGTTATTTGTACGCAAGACACTTTGCCTGCTTTACTGATTTTCTCCTTTAAGATAATGTTCTTATCAGTGGAATTTCTGTGTTATAGGAAGTTATGGTTGAGCCTTAGGAAAATGGGTCCTCATTCCCTTGGTCCTACTGATGTGTCCTTTTTCTGTGGAACTGATAGGGCTAATAACTGATGATCATGGTCAAGGCTACTGTCTGTGCCTTTCCCATTGTTGCACTGAGGGAAATTCAATAATAAGTGCTCCTTTAAGCAAGAGACACTTACTGTGAGCAATTGGTCTTTACTAATTACATTTTCCTTTCATTATACACATGTATCCAGTGTAATCACAATGAAAATTCTTAGTGCCTGGCTTAATGAAAAGTGAGTCTGGACATCTAAATCTTAAAAGGGGAACACATAGATGCCAGTGACTAGAAGCACTCAGGAAGTGTTAGTTGTTGGAAAGACTGAGGTACTAGGAACTGTCTTCTTTTGATGGCGAGAGGGGTGTTTGCACCAGGTTAAATGAGGTGTGTGATGTGCCCTGTGAGAAGGGAACCCAGCCCTGTAGCTCCGGCAGCTGTAACGCATTTCCTGTGCGATGCCTTTCTCCTTTCCGTGCTGATTGCAGTGTGTTGATTACTCACATCTGGGACTTGTATTTGATTAAATTCATAGCATTTTGCTCTTCCTCCTATTTCCTCTCATTCTTTTCCTTTAATCGTCTCTGTCTTTGTTTTCATCAAAATTCATTTCAATCTGTACTCAAATTGATGGCTTCTCTAAAATTTTATTAAACTTTTGATTTTATTTTTTAAGTTCTTTTCCGAGGTTCTGCTATATCTGCCCTTTATAAATGGTTTGAAACTTTGGAGTAAATGTGCATAAATTCACATAATACCATAGGTGCTGTCTCTGTTGCCAGTGGTGTTGTCTGAAGGGGTGGCTTTCACGCCATTGCTACTCCCTTGTGAGATTAGCTGAAGGGATCAGAGAAAAACTCTGTGAACCCTTAGAAAACACATACAAGTGTGATCTCTCTCACTCATTCCCTTTCTCTACATGTATACCCATAAAGATACAGAATAAAGCACATGGTGTTGGTTGAGATTTTTCTCTATTCCAACATTTTTTCATTTTAATTTACTAATGTAAATTTTACATTTTAGCTTAGATATATAAATTAAAGGCACTACAACTGCATTTATTCTGAAATGGATAAGTACTAAGTTTTATGTTACAAAACACCATATCAGTCAATATCTTCATTTTACATAATTAAACTCAGATCATAGGTCAAATATCATATTGGTTTACATATTTTTTGAGTAATTTTTAATTTTTCCAAATTAATATGAGGGTACAATTTTTAGGTTACATTGTTCTCACTTCCAGGGTAAAGTTCCATTTGTAGAAGAGCTCCTTACCCGGGGGGTATGTTATACACCCTCATAATGTGGCTATTAGGTGAGATCCTGCCTCATGCCCTCCCTCCTTCTGCCAAACATCCTCCCCTCTTCCCCCTCCCCCCAAACTGGACTACATTAGTGTTTTATTGTTCTTATGAACATGTAATTGTTTATAGATTGATTTCATATTAGTATAGACTACAATGGATACTTATTTTTCCATTCTTGCAATACTTTACTAAAAACAAAGTATTTCAGCTCCATGTAGGTAAATGTAAAAGATGTAAAGTCTCCATCTTTTTAATGGCTGAACAATATTCCATGGTATACATATACCACAGTTTCTTGATTCATTCATGGGTTGATAGGCACGTAGGTTGCTTACACAACTTGGCAATTATGAATTGAGCTGCAATAAACATTCTAGTGCAAATGTCTTTGTGGTAACATGATTTTTGTTCTTCTGGGTAGATACTTAGTAATGGGATTGCAGGGTCAAATGGAAGGTCTACTTTTAGGTCTCTGAGGATTTTCCATACTTCTCTCCAAAAAGGCTATATTAGTTTGCAGTCCCTCCAGCAGTGTAGAGGTGTTCCCTTCTCTCCACATCCACACATAGCTTGTGACAGCAGGTGAGCTAGCATCAGAAGTCCACAAAGTGGAAGGTCCTGTATATTGGATGAACAATAATGGCAAAGTGCCAAGTAACATTACATAATCATGACATCACTATGTACAGTTATGGCTACCTAGGAAAAACATAGAGAATTCTGGTGGCACTGTGGGTGAGAAAGCCCAAACAATTTTGTCTGGCCCTACAATACATTTTCTTTAAAAAAAAAATTATGAAAACCAGATGGTACCTATGGCTCAAAAGAGTAGGGCACCAGCCCCTTATACTGGTTGTAGTGGGCTAAAACTCAGCCCTGACCAAAAATTGCAAAAAAAAAAGAAAAAAATATGAAAACCACCACAAATGTGGACATACATATACACAACTTTTTTTAAAAAATTAAATCATAGCTGTATACATTAATGCAGTCATGGAGTACAATGTGCTGGTTTTATATACAATTTGAAATATTTTCATCAAACTAGTTACATAGCCTTCATAGCATTTTCTTAGTTATTGTGTTAAGACATTTATATTCTACATTTAGTAAGTTTCACATGTACCCTTGTAAGATGCACCATAGGTATGCACATATGCAACTTTTAAATTGCCTAATTCTTTACAAATTATTTCCTACAGGGAAAATTAAGAAAGTTTTTTCATTAAAACAAATAATCCTAGTCCTAAAATTTGTTAAACTACTTAAAAAATTTGTGAAAAAAGATTTAGAAATAAAAAACATATAAGGAATAGGCAAAACGTCTTGTTGTTTTTTTCAGTTATTGCAAAACTCAAGCAGATATCCCAATAAGTTTTTTATTTATTTTTTAATTAAGTCATATACACATAGAGCATGAATACGTTTATGCATATGTGGGGTACAATGTGTTGATTTTTTTTATACAATCTGACATGATTACATCAAACAATATAGCTTTTGCCTTATTTGCTTGATTATTGTGTTAAGACATTTAGGTTCTGCACTTGACAGATCTAATTTGTACCCTTGCAATATACTCCATAGGTGTGGTCCTGCCTTTTACCCTCCCTCTATCAAACCTTCCCCCTCCCCTCCCTTCCCATTCCATTTCTCTCCTTCATCCTGGGCTATAGTTGTGTTCTATCCTTCATAAGGAAGTGTGAGTAAATATAAGTTGGTTTTGTAGAAGTACTGAGTACACTGGATACTTTTTCCTCCATTCTTGAGATACTTTACTCAGGAGAATATGTTCCAGGTCCCTCCATGTAAACATAAAAGAGGTAAAGACTTCATCTTTTTTAGGGTTGCATAGTATTCCATGGTATACATATACCATAATTTATTAATCCATTCATGGGTTGATGGGCACTTTAGCTTCTTCCATGACTTGGCTATTATGAATTGAGCTGCAATGAATAATCTGGTGTAAATATC
>CAUYQV010012496.1:0-11161 GCA_963574575.1 Galagoides demidoff | reverse complement strand
TCTTGTTTGGGATGAGTCACGCTGGGGTTCTGAAGCTATCTGCTATCTGAATTTCAGGATCCCTTGTCATATCTGGAAAGTTCTCTTTCTTAATTTCATGAAGGAGAGCCTCTGTGTTTTGTAAGGCAACTTCGTTACCTTCAGGGATTCCTATGAGGCGAATATTAGTTTTCTTCAAATTATCCAAGAGCTCTCTGAGCGAGTGCTCTGTTTTTGTTCTCCATTTGTCATGACCTTTGGATGCTTGGGCATGTTCAAAATCTTTGTCATCAGTGACAGAGATCCTATCTTCTGCCTGGTCCATTCTCTGAGGGATTCAACCATACTCTTCAGATCTTTAAGGGCTGCAACCTCTTGTTTCAGTGTATCATAATCTTTGATCATTTTATCTTTGAAATCATTGAATTCCTGGGACAGCTTTTGAATAATTTGAAATTCTAGTTAACTCCTTTCCTCCATTCTGTTAATCTTATTTGCTATCCAGATTCTGAACTCAATTTCTGACATCTTAGACATCTGTTTATGGAAGGGATCTTCGATTGTACTTGCCCCATCCTTCCTGGCAGGGGTTGACCTACTCTGGTTGTTCTGGTTACCAGAGTTTTTCCACTGATTCCACCCGATGCTGAATTTGCACCTTTCAGAGACCATCCTTAAAACCGTTCTGCCAGTGGCTTCTGGTTGTCTCCTGGGTGCATGCTGCCAAGGTCCCAGGAAGAGGCGACAGGGCAGGCTGGGCAATGGAGCCCACTCTGCGGGAGCAATTCACAATCACGTGCTGCCAAGGCCCAGTAAGCAGGGACAGCAGCTGGGGAGACAGCTGGGGGCAGAATGCACTGGCTGGTGGGATCAGTCCACGCAGAGGAAACATGGATCAAACAGTTCTCCCAGTGCAGGACTGCGACAGGGGCTTGGTCATGCAAGGGTGGGGGAATGTCGCTCTTAGGTCTCCTCTTGCTGTCTCTGCAAGCAAGTGGGGGAAGGGTGGACTAGAAACTCAAAATGGCAGTGCAAACACCAGTTCCACTTTTCTGCCTGGGGTAGGGTGTTTGGAGTCTCAGCAGGGTCCCTCCAGGGTAGTAGACCTCCCGCTCAGCAGCTCTCACTCATGGAGTGAGAGAATAGATCCTCAGATTATGATCGCCTGTAGGAGACTCAGAGGAGCGGTTGAAGAGGAAACAAAGGAAAAGCACACCTTTCTTGGGGGAGGGGACAGACACTTTTCTTTTGGGTGTATTATGTACCTGTAGATTGCCTTCTAGGAGTCCCCACTTGCCTCAGCAGAGGTGTCCTGCCGTTATCACTCTTCTCTCTCAGCTTGGCTCCCAATCTTCAACTTTGTTGGGTGTTTTCTGGACTTTATCCTTTCCTCTGGATGGGAGCTTCTGTCGGAGGCTGGTACCTGTCGGTCATCTTGATCCCCTCCTAATAAATATTTTTAAAAGTAGTCAATACATTATAAAACAAAATGAATAGAATTAATATTTAAATTTATGTTATTTATGTACATTCAATGAACACTACTGAAATGCTTTGTTGTCATCGAGTCTATATTTCTGAATATTTGTCTTTTTCTTGTTTCACTTAGTACTGAGTGGAATTATGGTTTAGATTTTGAAGCTAATAAAAATACTAATTAATATTTTTAAGCACTTTAGTGACAGAGAAAGCAATTTTAGATGCATTATTTCACTTAACGTTTATAACAACTGTGGGGGTAGATCTCTGCACTGTCTATTATTCCCATTTTAAAAGTGAAGAAATTGAGATGGAGAGAAGTTAACAGACTTGCCGTTCAGAAGATTAAGTTTCATTTGTGATTATCTCGCCTAGGAGAATGAGGAAAGGTAAAACGAGTGTCCATCTGTGTCTGGGAATGTTTCTATTCCTATTTCTAACATTATTTTGTACATTACTTCCATAAAGAAAAATAGAATGCATGCTATCATGCTTAGAATTCAGACAGTAAATGTATTTGGGCTTAAAACCTATTAGGAACAAGGTACCTCAAGTCAACCGGGGAAATGACATGCTTCATTAACCTGGCTTCCTGAAGGGATAAAAACCATAAGACTATGAAAATTAGACCTTTGCGCCTCTGGCTGGGCATGAGAAGAATTAAACCAATAAGAACTATGATGTCCTTCTGATGTTTAGTGGCCCAAGAGGGGGGACCAGTGAAATAATTAACCTGAGTCTGGTAGACATTCCTGGGAGGAGTGGTGGAAGACAGCCCCAGAGTTCAGCTATTCCTTTCACACCCATCTTGTTCAGCGGATACCCTGACACACAGGCCTGCCTACTTGTGCAGCTCTTGTGGGCAGGAAAGATGGGGTTCCACTAGTCATGGAGAAATCATTACCTCCATTTCCATTTAACTCAGAAACAAAAATGCTTACGCATGTGGATAGTACGTCTAGAGAAAGAGGTGGAAAAAATGTACCATTTGGCAATGAGCCCCATTTCCATTTATTACTTAAACAAAAACATCCATTCCCCTTTCCTCTTTTTTCCTTTTTTTTCTTTTTCTTTTGTATATTCTCTGCAGAGTGCATATTTGAGTTAGGCAAAATTTTAAAAGGTTGTCTGAAAATGACTTTCACTAGACCAGAAAATATTCTGTTCACCTGCCAAAGGTCATACTGTTAACAAAAAGATGTTCTGATTCTGAACCTGAAATTCCTTCCACTCTTCTCCTAGCCCATACTTGAATAATTCTACCTCAGATTCAAAGCCAATCTTACTGTGGTTCTCTGAGTCCTTGGTTCCTGCTACTGCCCTGAATAAATTATTCATCATTGCTACTCCATAAAGGATGCTAAAAAGGCTTCCTGTTCCTAAAACATCGCCTCCATTCACTTGCTAAAATGCTACAGCTAGAGTCATGTAGATGGCAAGTGGAATATAATTTTGACTCTTAAACCAACAGAAAATTTTATAATGGAGACAGATATGATAAAATATAGAAATAAATAACTATATGACAGAAACAACAAAATTAGGATATAAGAAAACAGAGAAAGTGAAAACATTTAATAAATATGGTAGGCACAAAGGAGAATAAGATCTGATCTTGGTCTGAGGAAATCGGGAATACGGTAATCAAGTTATCCTGGTTTTGTAAGGTAAGATCTTCCTATATACACTAAGATCCATCTCATATTCATCATAACAACCATCACAGAGTTAAATTCTACACTCTCACAGCACAGAGAGGTCAACGAACCTACCCCAGCTTGCACAGATGGAAATGGGGGCAGCTGAGATTGAATCTCCAGAGCCTATGCTCAGCATCCATACTCTATCCCTTTGATAGTTTTTGATTTATTCTAAGAAACAATAGGGATTTACTCTAAGAAATAAATTCAAACCTAAAATTAAAGTCTGAAGTGGGCTTGCCTACCTCCTCCTCCTTCCCCCTAGAGTCAACTCTGGGAACGGCCCACCCCACCCCCTACTCTGAGCAAGTTCCCAGGCTGCCTGCCTCCTCCTCCTTCCCCATCAGAGGTGATTCCAAGCACAAGCTTCAGAACAAGGAAGAAAAGTCCCAAGTCTCACCAAAAAGCCCCCAAGTTTTCAGTGGATGAACAATGGTGGAAATCCACCAAGGCTGTATTAATCATAGTTACCTAACTATAACCATTGTGATTTAAGATATATCCATTGTCAACCAAGGTTGTATTAATCATGGTTACATAACTGTAACCATTGCTGTGTCCATGACTACCCAAGCTATAACCCCCCTAACCAGCCACGTTTTGCTTCTGTAGTATGCTTGCACAAAAATTATGTAAAGCAACTTGCCCAGTACTGGGATGGAACTGTCTCTCAAGACAGTCCCCTGCACAGATTCAATAAATTTCTGATTGATTGCACTTAAGGGGGTGGGGGTCTGACTCTATATTTTCAGGTCTAGGGGTATTACACGTCAAGTGCACAAAAATGTTTATACCAGCATATCTGAAACAAAAAAAAAAATTAGTCATAAGTTGGATGGAAAAAAGACCTAGAAGTTCATAATAACCGCCACCATTGATTGAGCATATATCCTTACATAAGCACTGACTTATACACATAATACTCACAGCAAAGTGATCTTTGCCACATTATCAATGAAGAAATGGAAGCTTGGAAAGGTTAAGTCGTCTACTGAGGTTCGTAGAGCAACTAAGTGATAGCAAGAATGAGAATTCAGGCTGGTTGGCTGGGTGCGGTCACTCGCATGTGTAATCCTAGCACTCTGGGAGGCTGAGACAGGTGGATTGCTTGAATTCAGGAGTTTGAGACCAGCCTGAACAAGAGTGAGACCCCGTTTCTACTAAAAAATAGAAAAACTAGCCAAGCACGGTGGCAAGAGCCTATAATCCCAGCTACTCGGAAGTGTGAGGGAGAAGGATCACTTGAACCTAAGAGTTTGAAGGTGTTGTGAGCTGTGATGATGCCACAGCACTCCACCCAGGGTGACAGAGTGAGACTCTATCTCAAAAAAATAAAATAAAATAAAAAAGAATCCAGGTTGGTTAATTCCAAATACTCTGTTTTCAACCTTTCCTTGCCATGTCTGTAAGAGTACTGAAGAGAGGCCACATCTTTTCCAACCTGGTCCTGGCCTTAATGAACTAAAAATATCTCAAGCAGCAAATCTAGACAGGTGGAGCTTCAGGCAAAGCAGAATTGGAGTCAGTCGGGTCACAGGTTCTTTCCACTCCCTGGAGACAGAGTCGTGGGCATTCCCCTGTGTCCCAGCCTGGCCTCCCACTGTTTCTGAAACTATGTACAAGAGATTTGTTCTGTCAGCAGGCATGGAGAAGGACAACGTCTGCCGTGCAAATCCTATAGCGTGTGGCCTGGGGGACAGGGAGGACAGAGCTGAATCCATTAATCAGAAAAAGAAAGGAGAGAAGAGGAAGGGAGAGAAGGGGATAGAGGCGAGGAGAGGAAAAGCAGAGCGTATCTACCTTTATAAGTCTAAAGGAGAGCCCTGTCCTCTCAGTCTCCACACCATTCTGAATGTATGGGGAGAGCTGGACAAGGGGTTGCCATATTTGGCAATGAGAAACACAGAAGGTCAGCTAAATATGAATGCCAGATAAATCATGAATGACTTTTAGTATAAGTTATGTCCCATGCAACATTTTATCTGGCAATCCTAACTGAACAGTGTGTTTCTATTTTGTAAAACTGAGACTTGCAACTTTCAGAAGATTATTTGCTCTCACACTGCTCTGCAGCACGTAGCTTTCCAGCCTGACTTCCGCACACAGGGAGCAGGGGGGACGACGTCTAACTCTTCACCTCACCTGTGTGCCTCACAGAGGGCCCGACACACAGTAAACATTCACTAAATTCATTTCCACCTTTAATCTAAGTTGAAGTTAAAAAACGATAGAGGAATTTACAATGAATAATTATAAAGTAGAACATTTATCATTTTAACTAGGTGATGTATTATTTCAACATCTCTCTGAAAATTGAAGACTTCCCAGATATCCCTTTGTATTAGTCAGGGTTCTTCAGAGAAGCAGAACCAATAAGAGATGTTATATAGATCTGTGGGGAGGGGGTCGAGGCAGTGAGAAGAGAGAAAAAGGAAAAAAAGAGAGTCTACTGTAAGATGTCGGCTACATGATTATGGTGGTTGACAAGTTCCAGGATCTCCAATCCAGAGACCCAGAAGAGCCAGTGACACAGTTCCAGTTTCTAGTTCAAAGGCCTGAAACCGAGGAGAGCCAATGATGAGTCTAGTCCAAAGGCCCCAGAGCCCCAGAAACAGCTGAAACTTCGTTCTAGATCTGAAGGCAGGAAAAAAACAACGTCTCAGCTCAGAATTAGTCAAGCAGGATCAATCCCCTCTTGTTCTGTGGCAGGTTGGCCTTTTTATTCTTTTCAGGCTTTCTGTTCCTCTGTCATATCTTCTGAGGACTTTAGCTGCATGCACGGAGCCTACCCACTTAGGGAGGAAAATTAGCTTTGCTCAGTCAAATGTTAATTTCATTAACATCCCCCCTCCAGACGCACTCTAAGTAACATTGAGCAAAGATCTGAGTACCCCATGGCCCAGTCAAGTTGACACATGAAATAACATCACTCCACTCTCAAGGAGCCCTGGTCCTTCCCTGTGGGCGCCTGTAACAGGGCCCATATTTAAGGATAGGTACGAGGCATTGGTCTAAACACTTTAAAGATATTAGTACCATTGTAAGTGTTGGCTCTTTTTGTTCTTCCACTGTAAGCCCTATAAGACTTTTCTAATATTTTTGACCCTTCATGCACACCCCTGTGATGGCTGCATGCCCATGCTTATTGTAGGCTCCTCAGAACAGAAACTTAGTTCCTAGCATATTATAATAAGACATCAACTAAGAATTATTTTTTAAATGATTTTTGCTTGTTCTCTTTTCTGAGCATTGCTTTTGTGAATCAGATGTATTTTGTTCAAGTGTCCTTAATTAGGAGGTGAGAGTGTGTTCTCCTGGACATGAAGGCCAGACATGCTGCCCTGGGGACCCACCACATCTCTGAATGGCAGAAGAGAGTTGTGACCTGTTGCCTGCAGCCTGTACGAGCTGCTTCCAGATCCTGCCACTGCAATGGAAAATCCTTGTCCTTATTTTATAGATGTCACCTCTGAAATGAAACACATCACCCTCACTTATAGACGCCTGCAGAGATACCCTCATTCGTGGGAGACTCTGTGGGCACTTTGGGCCTTTGCTTCCCTCTCTCTAAAGATCTCCTCCACTGGCCTATGGTGGGGCTTGGATTCTAATCAGTGACTGCACAGGAGAGTCGTCTGTAGATGGGTCCATCAATCACCCAAGCCTGAAAGTTTGAGGCAATTGTTAAAATTGCAGATTCATAGGCTCAAACTCAAATATGTCATTATCAGAATCTCTACGGGAGAAAAATCTTCCTTTTAAAAGATTCCCATTGTTACAACCACTAAGACCTGAAATCCATAGCTTTAGAATTTTTTAGGCGCTGTCACGTGTCATCCCTTTCGATCCCCACATCAGTGCTTTGATTAGCCTTACTATTATTAGCCTCCTTTTACAGCTTAATAAATAGAGATATTGTATTAATTTCCTAATTGTCACAAACTATGTGGCTTCAAACAATACAATTTATTCTCTTAGAAGTCTGGAGGCCAGACATCTAAAATTAATTTATACAGGCCTAAAATCAAGGTATAGATAGGGCTGGTTCTTTCCTGAGGCTCCAGGGGAGAATCTATTCCTTGCTTCTTCCAGCTTCTAGAGCAAGTGTCCTCAAACTCCGGCCCGCGGGCCAAATGCGGCTCACCAAGGACATTTATCCGGCCCGCCGGGTGTTTTTGTCTCCGCTGCCTGTCCTGCTTAGCAGCCGGCTCGTCCTGGGGCCCGCAGTCCGGCCCTCCAATGGTCTGAGGGACAGTGAACTGGCCCCCTGTTTAAAAAGTGTGAGGACCCCTGTTCTAGAGACCGCCTTGGCTGTGGCTACGTCACTGCGGTCGCTGCCTCCTTCTTTACATCACCCCCTCTCATAAGGATTCCTGTGATTACACTGGGCACAAACACAGAATCCAGGATGGTCTCCGAATTTCTCAAGATCCTGTTGCAATCACATTTACAAAGTCCCTTTTGCCATATAAAGCAACATTTACAGGTTCCAGGGGTAAGGATGTAAGCATCTTTGGAGGGCACTTATTCAGCCTACCACAGGCACTGACTGACTTGATGTGATCCATAGCTGGTGAATGGCACAGAGCAAGAATGAAAACTAAAGACTTCTGATTATGAATTGAAATGAACACATTAAACTGTACTGTCCCTTGACACTTTACTGAGGGTTGACTGGGGCCTCTAGTTAGCTCCCATCAGCTCATTCAGTCAGGAACTTGAACTGATCGGAGGCAGAGCATAGAGAAAGGCTATGCCCAGGTGCAATGCCACAGTGTGACCCCTGGCCCTTCCACCAGACACCCTGCACACCTGGAAGGGTGAAGGGGGTGGAGGACTGATAAAAACTTTGGCTAACCTGGGGCAGGACTCAGATATAATGCGCCAGCCTGGAATTTTCACATTTATTAGAGATAAGCCCTTGTCAGACTTTCAGGTGGAGACTTAGAGATACCCAGAGCTACACAGGAGGGCTTATACATTCTTGCCACTCAAACTGTGGACCCAGAGTAGTAATGTGAGCAGCAACTTGTTAGAATGCAGAATCTCAGACCCCGGCCCGGACCAATTGAATCAGAATCCCCATTTAAAGAAAATCCCTTGGTGATTTGTATGTATGTTATATTTTAAGAAATATTATCCTTTTCTACTACTGCCTCCTGCCCCAGGGACCTCTGAGGGAGAGTGTGGCTGTTTATGCTCTTCAGGCCCGGGCATCATTCTTTTTTTTTTTGAGACGGAGCCTCAAGCTGTCCCCCTGGGTAGAGTGCCATGGCATCACAGCTCATAGCAACCTCCAACTCCTGGGCTCAAGCGAGTCTCTTGCCTCCGCCTCCCAAGTAGCTGGGACCACAGGCACCCGCCACAACGCCCAGCTATTTTTTGGTTGCCGCCATCATTGTTGTTTGGCGGGCCCAGGCTGGGGATTCGAACCCGCCACCTTAGGTGTATGTGGCTGGCGCCTTAGCCTATTGAGCCACAGGCGCCAAGCCCAGGGTGTCATTCTTAAAGGGAAAATGTAAACTGAACAGGCTGACTGGGGCGAAGCAGAGAGGAAAGCTCTGAGACAAAATGACCTGAAGGTTATCCGCTACAGAACTGGGAGAGATACCGAGTTCATTAAAGGCAACACCTCCACGCTAGAGAGGACAAGAGTCAAGGACATCCCTTGAACATAACTTCCATTCAATTTAAGAAATCTGGAAAACATCCAAGTATGATCTTAGGGCTATAGTCAAGCAATGTTAAAAGCCACGGCTGGGGCAGAATAAGCTGAAAAGAAATGTAAATGTCACTTGAATAAAATATAAGAATGTATGTCATCCAAAGGTTAGTATATTAAGAGAGAAGATTTAAAATACGAGAAGTCATTATGGCACTTTATTTAATTTTTTTTTTTAATTGAGTTACTAAAGCCAAGGCAGAACAATCTGAATATAAATTGTGTTCCGATTTGGTTAAGTCAGACTTGGATACATTTATTCATTAGATCGGGTACACATTCACTGAATGATATGCCAGCTACCATGGCTTTATAGAAAACAAAGCATAGTATTTACTCCCAAGAAATTCACAGAAGAATAACGTTTAAAAGAAAAAAAAAGGTGTAAGACAGGTTAGTAGAGATCAGTCTAAGATAAAGGAAAAGAGAAAGAAGCAAACTCTTCTGTTAGGGAAGAGAGTCAATTGAAAATTTGGAAAATACAAAAGACAGGGAGGAGAAAATACAAAACATACATAGTCTTAGCAAGGGCTTGCAGACTTCAAATTTTGCCATGCACCCTTTGAGACTGTTCCCATGTACAGAGCTCTATCTTGTGTTTATTTCTGATTTATAAATTGAACCAACTAGAATGACGCATTTTGTAGCTTAAATATGATTAATGGCTACTTCTGATGGCTCAACCTAACACTCCCCAAAACGTCTGGGGATAGTGTAGAATAGTAAAATATATAAAACAGGTCATTTTAAAACATGAAAACAAAAGTACTTGAAAACAGCCCCTATATAAAGGGTGTCAGGCGTCTGAAATTCATTAGTTACTGCCTTTGCAGGTTATATTGGCTGTGAGTTTCCTGGCAGCTAAGAAAATACAGAGGACCTATTCAGTTGTTAAAATCCTCTTTACAATGAAAGGAAGCATATGTTGTTTACCTGGAGAAATGAATTTTTCCTCCCAGTGAAACAAAAGGGATTTATTATTTTAAATGATGCTCCTTAAATGACTCTCCATTAGAGCAAAATCTATAACACTAAATCTTTACTCAATGATGACCTAATTTAATGCTGGCAGAGGATTTCAAGAAGCTTAAGGTTTGGAAAACTAAAAAGTCTCTCAGATTCACTCTCAGATCTGGCTTTAAGTAAGCTTTTAGCAGGTGCCTATTCATAGCCAAATTATCTCCTAAATTCTCTTGAAGTGCTGATAATTTTTGTCATTAATTAAAGAGCACTCCTCAGTGTCTGTGCTAGAAATGTCCTCTGAGCTGACTTTTCGCTATGGCAATTGACTTAGGAACCTGATTCTTGCCCAAACAAAAAAATCCCTTCTGTGTTAGGTTGCTTGGGGAGCCAGGACCAGAGATGTGCTCTGGTGACTTCTTTGAGGGAAATGTCACACCATCAGGCCTGATGAGAGCTGGTCTGTTGACTGTCTTTCAGCGACTTTTATTGCGTCCCTGTATTACTATGACCTCGCCTTAGCCCTGGTGACCCAGTGGTTATCTCACCCTTTCTGGTTCCTATTAACATCATTCTCCTCAGCTTTTTCTCTCTTTTTTCTTTTTTGCAAAAAAAAAGGGGCTGTGTTCGAACCTGCTATGTCTGGTATATGGGGCTGGTGCCCTACTCCTTTGAGCCACAGGCACTGCCCTTTCTTTCTTTCTTTATTTCTTTTAATTTCTGCCTCTGAGAATGTGGTCTGGTGATGAGACACGTGTTTAAAGTTGGGTGGTTATTGCCTACTTTTTAAATCCTGACCTGTGTGTGACCATTAAAATGCATTTAATACTATTTTAACCAACCTCCCAGGACTGTTGTGAAGATCAAATAAGACCATCAAGGGAAGGTTGTATCATAGTGTCTGACTAATCAGAAGTGCCTGTTAAGCATTTAGCTGTTATTACTATGTCCAGCTGCTGACGATTACTTTTGGCTCTAATTTCTGGTTCAGTCAATTTCAGCCAGGTAATAAGGTCACATGACACACATTCAGGTAATTTAGGAGGCCAAGAACTATTTTTTTCTCCCGCAGGCAGGGTGAACATGGCATGGGCTCCATGTTTTACACATTGTTCGGGAAGACTCCTGGGTGAAAGTGGGCTCTAAACAGGCTTGCAGATAGCAACAAGTCTATAAAGAGAGGTACGAGTTTGCTCGGGTCCTAAATCATTTAGGCTTTAAATCATTAAAGACGTTATTACAATATAAATGTCTTAACACAACAATTATGAGAAAGACATGATGGCTATGTTAGCCAGTTGGATGAGAGTTTTCCAAACTG
>CAUYQV010012492.1:0-14677 GCA_963574575.1 Galagoides demidoff | reverse complement strand
CATCACAGCTCATAGCAACCTCCAACTCCTGGGCTCAAGCGAGTCTCCTGCCTCTGCCTCCCAAGTAGCTGGGACCACAGGTGCCCACCACAACGCCCAGCCATTTTTTGGTTGCAGCCATCATTGTTGTTTGGCGGGCCCAGGCTGGGGATTCGAACCCACCACCTTAGGTGTACGTGGCTGGTACCTTAGCCGACTGAGCCACAGGCGCCGAGCCTTACACACTTACTTTACATCAATACTATATATATCATTTGGGCTTGTGTTTTTAAGAATTATATAAATCAGGGGAAGAAGGAGGAGGCGGGGAGGAGAGAAAGAGTTTGGTGTGCTACGTATACACCTTCTGGATGAAGGGCTGAATCACAACTTGGACTCTCCCTAACAAATGCAAACAATGTAACCTGATTTTACCCTAATGTCAACCTGAAATTTAAAATAATAATGATTATCTAAATCATGTAGTATGGTTTCATCGTTTGGCAGCTGGTTTTTTTAAAATCACCCTTCATTCCTGGAATTTATCCGTGTTTATCTACACGGTTTTGATTTATTTGACATTTTCACTGCTATATAGTACCTAATGCCCATGGTAAATGGTGGAATGGGATACTGTTTATTTCTATGATACCCTATTGATGGAAATTTATGTTGTTGTATATTGTTTTTAGGGGGCCTGGGGGGATTGTGGCTAGAAAAATATTGTAATAAACATTTTGTTTCTCTTTAAACTAAGAATTTCTCTAAGGGGGAGAGGGTGTGAACATCTTCAGGTTAAATGAAAGATACTACCTCGAGCCCACGTTCTCTCCTGGCGGTACTGTATCAGCACTGTCATTACTCGACATCCTCCATAGGACTTGACATTGACCAGCTACAAAGGGTTTGCTAATCTAATGGGAGAAAATTGTGTTTTTTATTGTCTCAATTTGCTTTTACTCTATTACTGAGATAATTGCACAGCTTTTCATACATTTAATGGTCATTTGCATTTTCTGTTTTTTGCTTTTATATGTATCCTTCACCCATTTAGGCCAAAAAAAGTAAAACTCTGGGCTTGGGACCCATAGCTCAGTGAATAGGGCTCAGCCACATACATTGAGGCTGGCGGGTTCAAGCCCAGCCCAGGCCTGCTAAACAACAATGACAACTGCAACCAAATATAGCCAGGCATTGTGGCATATGCCTGTAGTCCCAGCTACTTGGGAGGCTGAGGCAAGAGGTCACTTACACCCAAGAGTTTGAGTTGCCATGAGCTGTGATGCCACATCACTCTATCAAGGGCAACATAGTGAGACTCTGTCTCAAAAAAAGTAAAACTCCAAGTTGTCTTCTGTGCTGATGGGAGGGTTTGTTCTAATGCATTCCTTCACAGAGGGTATAAACCTGTGAGACCTCTGTTATAAACAAGAGTCTCAGCTCACATGTTCACTTTCAGCATTCTCAGTATTTTTAAAAAATATTTTGGTTTTTTACTTTGTGATGATATGTATATAAAATATATTAGATAGGAAGCTATATATACACACATATACAAAGAGAGAAAGAGAGATTCTTAGGGCAATTTCTCCAGGCTATTCCGGGAACTGGAAGTCTATTAAGTTTACTTGCAGGTTATTATAAACCTCATATAGAATTCATTAAATGATAGCTCCTACTTACTGATATCTTTCAAAAAACAGCTGCACAACTGTTTGAAAGATGTTCTGCCTTTTAAAATTCCATTTTTAAATTCTCATAGAGATAAGAGTTTAACTCCTTTCTTGGTAGCACAAGGGAGGAAATAAATTCAAAATACAACAGGAAAGTGAAATGGGCAGAGCTCAGGGCATAAATGCTTGGTGCTAAATGAGTAATAGTCTAGATTTGAGAGCGAGTGTGACATGTTTATTGAGAGTAAATTGATTCTGATTAGAGGGGGGAGGGGAGGGAGGGTGAAGAAGACTTGGCCAAAGACGTCACAGGGAAGTTCCATTGCCACTTCAATGTATTATTAACTCTAGTCTCTGTCATTAGGCTCATTTTCTCTGAAGCAACTACATAAATACTGGTATTAAAAGTATGTACAGTATATGGCTACTTCTTAGTGACATTAAAAACAATGTATTCATTTAAACAAAGCCTAGGTAATTTATAGCCGTTAAATTGACTTTGTTAAGGTCTTTTCTCTGAAAAAGTTAATTAATTAACTCATATCCCCCTGTGTGTAAGTATGTGAATTTTTTTTTTTTTGATACAGAGTCTCACTTGGTCACCCTCAGTAGAGTGCTTTCACATCATAGCTCACAGCAACCTCAAACTTTTGGGCTCAAGCGATTCTCTTGCCTTGGCCTCCCAAGTAGTTGGGACTACAGGCGCCCGCCACAACACCAGGCTATTTTTTTTTTTTTTACAGATGAAGTCTTGCTCTGGTTCAAGCTAGTCTCGAACCTGTGAGTTCAGGCAATCCACCCACCTTGGCGTCCCAGAGAGCTAGGTTTAGATGCATGAGCCACCGCACCCAGCCTCTGTGAATATTCTTAAAAGGAAAGCAAACAAACAAACATTTCAGAATAATATACGTAGGTCACTGCAAAAGTTTCGAGACAGACTGTGTTATGGTCCATTATTTCACTTCCAAGAAACACAGTTGACAGCATCCTTTCTGATTCACCTGTGCAGGTTGCAGCTTGCTTGGCTTATTGGTCTTACTGGGAGGGCTTCATTTGTTTCTATCAATGAAGATTTTACATTTCTTGATTTTTGTGTATCTCCAAATTTTCAAAATGACCCATGTAACATTTGCACATCAAGCCTCACTTATTTTCTTGCTGAGAGCAGTCTGTATTCCGATAAATATTGATATATGCAATCTGCTAGAATACAGTAATACTTCTTTTGAAAAGGTTTTACTAAATTGGGGTTACATATTTGTTATCATGAAATTATTCACGTGAAGGATGATCCTAACTATTTAGCCTGCACAGTCCTAATCAGGCATTACTATCTCTTCTTGCCAATGGTAAGAAACACCTGGCTAAGATGTTTTAGATGTCAAATTAGGGTTTAATGATTAGTTTGCAGACCCCGAGTTAGGAAATATAAGAACATGACCTATTCTAATTCTTCTCTAGCACTGTATTGCTCCTTTGGGTGTAGTCCCCTGCCTCCTTAGGAAATAAAAATGATTAATGGAATTGCTTATGTCTCTGGCCAGAGCACATGTCTGCTGGGAATAATCAGTGTTGGCACCCTAACATTAGAATGCCTGCTATTACCAGATGAGAGGAAGCTTTCCCCTGTTCCGCTTCATTCTTGGACTTCCTGAAGCATGAATGGACCTAGTCATTACCAACATAGCAACAAGACGGCATGTCTACTCCCATGGGGAGAAACTTGATTTTACTCTGTGCAATGATTCACTCTGTTGTTCTAAATTTGCCAGTATTTATCTTAGGTCGTAAGGAATGGCAGGTTGATTCGTTCTAAAGGGAAAGAGGATAAGAAAATGCAGGAGCAGAACAAATACTGATGTTAATGGTATCGAGAACTCACTTACTAGACCAGATACAGAATTAGTAACTGCCACCTATTTTTAAGTTAGAAACCTAAGTACATATCATAGTTTTGCATGTGCTTTTTACAGAAACAGGTTGGGGAACGGGGCCCAAAAACTTTATAGAATCAGGTAAACTTTGCATCATCCATATAAGAGGTTCCTGATTCATAAACACAGCAAAAGCTAACTTCTGTATCATCAAGTGGATTTATACTCTCAAATTCTGGAATGCTGCCTTCCGTGTAGTTGGAAATGAATAAAACTACACAGTTTGAAATTTTGATGAAAAAATAAACAATTTTAAAAGATCTAAATCATATCCATTCCAAACATGTTCTCCAATTTTCAATTTTACTTGACTTTCTTATTGTCTGGTATTTTGTTGTTGTTGCTCTCAAGTAATTAAAATACAACTCCTTGAACCCAGAGCCCTTTGTAGACACTGAATGAAGGGCAAACACACACACACAGAGACAAAATGTTTTTTACTCCCTCTGTTTCCTATATTCATTAATTCCTGGTATTATGCTATGATTTTTCTTCCCCTATTTTCTCTTTTTCTTTGCCTATATTCTCCAGTCCATGCCCTAAGTTCATTTTAATTTGTAAATAAACAACTTACATTGCTATGAATATGCAACTTCTCTTCTGAACTTTGTTCTGCTCTGATTTTTAAGCACATATAGGACTTTCTTGCATGAATTTCCTACTTTTAAAGAAATGTATTTGACATTTAATTGCTAGCTGAGCCAATCACTAGGAGAATTCACAATGACTTTTTTTTCTTAAACTTTTTGCAATCTGTGAGTTATAAAACGCAAAAGTGAGATTGATTTGGATTGGAACGGTTATTTTAACATAAAACTTTAGTTAGGATTGGGCCCTTGAGAGGGAACAGTCAGTGATGCCAAAGAACTATTTTATTATAGTATAAAATGTCCTCTCCAGACTTAAATTTTGAAAGACATTACACAGTTTACAGTGGGATTTTCAGCCTTATTTTCTTAGGCTATATTTTAAAACATATAGTTATGCCTATTATTCATTTTTTACAAATGTATCTTTATGAAAATTTCCTAGTACCTTTAAAATACCTGGAAGCAATCGGAATGTTTTACAGCCAAAGCTGGTACACACTGATAGAAAGCAGACTTAAGAAATTATAAAAATGTGCCGGTTTTCACTTCTGGCTATGATGGAGTCACTGATACAAAACTTATTATCTCTCTTTAAACAGCAGGAGAAAATATACGAGACACATATATATATATATATAATATAACAGACACAACAGAAATGTCATCCTTCGTAGAAGGCAAACACACAAGGTCAGAGTGGCGTTTGCTCAACAGTCAACCTGGGAACACTTTCCAAACATCAGTGTAAGAAGGTGGATGGGTTGCAGGCAGAGCAGGAGTCTCGCTGATGTGAAAAGGCAGAGACTGGGGTTCAGGGATGCTGAGACAGCATGAAGTTGAGGGGCTGGTTAGCAGAGAGGCTTAAGTGGGCACAAAGGTTTCCAGAATTCTACATAGAGGGTGACACTTCAGCTAAGACCTAGTGTTTTAACAACAATAGAAAGATTTCTAGGGTTTTTTTTTCTTTTCATTTCTTTATTTTAGTTCTGAACATTTCTTATGCATTTAGCCCTAGTTTATGGTTTTTGTTGCTATTTTGAAGGAGATCTTTTCTCCTACCAAATTTCGTAACCAGTTATCATCAGTGTATGTATATATTAGGGCTAATTGATTTTTACATATGCATTTTGTAACCAGTGTCTATGTTGGAATCTTTTATGGTTTCTAGTAATTTGGGGTACACTCATTTCTGTTTTATAAATATAGAATAAGATAATAAGTCTTGTATTGGAGACTTCAGGGCAAAAAAAAAGTATGTGTGACAAAGCCAGGATTCAAATTCCGTGTCCTGATCCAAGTTCAATGGCATTTCTTCTGTGCCACAAACTGAATACGCAGGTTCATGGAATGAGCTGCGTAATGTATGGTCTGGTCTAAGGAGCACTGGACTTGGGTCCCTCTCTAAAAACATCTTCTCTTTCTTGCTGTTCATCATGGAGGCTAACACATTTTAATGCTAAAGAATGATCTTTTGGGTCACAAAAACAGTTTAATCCTTAAGAGCAATTCTGTTAAAGTTCACATACTTTAAAGCAATAATCCTGTAAGGCTTCTGTCCCCACAGTGGGTCATTCTTTCCCTCTAAAAGGGAAGAATCACTGTTTTCACTATGAAGCCTTTGCTGCACAAAGTAGTTTCTCTAAATTTATTTGTTCACTTGAAATGAATTAAAATATTTAGAAGAGACTAATTCACAAAAGGTCGACAGGTACTATCTGAAAAGAATTTCCATAATCAAATACATTTGAGCAATGTTTGGTCAAACAATGTTTACACAAGGCATTAATGTGAAATTCTCAGAGTATTTATACTTCTTCACGTAACTACTGGGATTCTCAGAGCAGCACTTAGATTCTCAAAATTTCCAAACTTATTTTTCCAGGGAGCCTTTTCATTTTCCTCCGAGAAATTCAGGACTTTGAACATGTTGCTGAAACAGATTATAAGTTGATGGATACAATAGCAATAGCTCTTGGATGGTGACTAAGATCAGAGGCCTGATCTTAGAGGTGTGTAGAACAGGGCCGAAATCTGAGAAGAGAAGCTTGTGAAAGATGACATGGGGGT
Source organism: Galagoides demidoff (assembly GCA_963574575.1). NCBI lineage: Eukaryota > Metazoa > Chordata > Mammalia > Primates > Galagidae > Galagoides > Galagoides demidoff. The sequence goes on along the minus strand of CAUYQV010012492.1, from coordinate 8,434 downwards.
ACTCTCAAGACATCATCTTACAAGACCAGAGAACATGGGTAGATGTGGTTACTAATCTGACACCATCTCCCAGATGCTTTGCCCACCTCTTAACACTATCTAGAAACCAGTCAGGGTCCTCCAAGTGTGTCATCAGATCATGCACACACGTGACACAGCTCCCCATGGGGAGGTGAGCCCCTACTGCTGGAGATCACAGGGCAAGCTGGCTGGCCACACCCAGGAGCAAGTGGAACGTACTTCTCAGTGATAACGTTTACCATAGCTTTATCATTTTTATAGCCCATATTTCGCCTTCACCTTGATTTTCTCATCTATTTTGTTTATCAGGTTTTTTCTGTATTTTCACCAGCTCTGTAAATCCTTCATTAGCTAGAAAGGGACGTTGCAGAGAAAACTCCTGTTTTATTTACTCTATTCTCACACAAAGCATGTGTAGCACCAGATATGTGCGGGTTTTTCTCCTACACTGACCAAGTCTCTGATATCCACTGAGCGTCACTTAACTCAAGTCTGACACCATCTGCCTAGAGATAGCATCAGACCCCACAGCTTAAGGTCTCAGTCCACAAGACGTTCCCCCACTTCAGGCACCAATTGAAATTCTAGGTTCTCATCTGTGCTTTGTTGGCTATCAAGCAGAGGATCCCTTGCCCTCCTCCTAGAACTTGATAATTGCCGGAATGGCTCAGAGAACTCGGAAAAGCAATTCACAATCAGCCCCAACTCCACCCCCCAGCATGCTACCCCTCCCCCACTCCCCAGCCACCGGTCCTCTCATTTGGACACAAAAAGACACCACTTTGGAAATCCTAACGGTTTTAGGTGCTCTGTGCCAGTAACAGAATGAAGAACAAATATATGTACATTATCATTATAAAATTGCAATACTAATAAATAAATAAAGTTGACTCTAAAACCCCTGCTCAAAATTAGCTGCCCAGCAAGCTCTTGCTATTGATCCTGCAAGCCCTGGATAGAGGATAATGGTGGAATCCTAAACCGTAAGATAAGAGGCAATGTTGAATCCCTCCTAGGGTGCAGGTGTACTAAACATTGCCCACTTCTTCCTTTATGCTCTCGCTTCTGCTAAGAAAATAACATTGAGTACCTTGGCTGGCATTTTTTTAAATCTCTGGATAAAAACTATCTAAATAAAGATTTTCATGTAGGTTGTGGTTCACATCTTCCCCCACATTTTCAAACATGCTTTCTCCCCTTGGAGAGCAGAGTGCCCCCGGGAGGGGCGAAAGGCTCTGAGGTAGACGGGGAGGATGGGACGCTAGTGAGAGAAAAATAAAATCTGTGCAAAAATAAACCGAGCTGTCTGAACCTCTTGATATTATGAATTGATTTTTTTTTTATCACCAATTAGATCAAGCTCTCTAGAAGATTTTCCTGGGCTTCTGCTCTTACAAGAGCCAGGGAAACTAAAATAAACTAAACCATAGACACATCTGCCAGGTAACTTTACAAAGCTATAAAAACGAGAAAGCTGTATACTTTGCCTTTCTCTTCCCTCCATACAGCTAGGCACTGTGAAGGAATTTTAGTCTGACGAGCTTCTAGAACACTTTGCACGTGTCTGTCACAGATGCTACTTTTTCTAATCAATAAAAAACGAATTCTCCCCCTTTTTTTCTATTTAATTCCTGGCAAGGCCTTTTGTTGTTGTTGTTCTCAGTATTTTACATAGTTGTTTTGTTCCCAGAGGAGGAGAAGCAGCTTCTAAATTATGCAAAAGGAGAGAGTTAAGCTAAATAAATTCTGTGGCAATATCGCCAGGACAGTTTCTTAAGAGAAAAGGCCACACATTCGACTCCCATTACCACTTTATCACTGAATTTGGGATTTATTTCTGTAGAGTCAACAACATGAGGTGGTTAGCCTTCCTTCCAACTAAGAAAACCACCTCCTAAATTAATTGAGGCTTGGCCCATAACAAGAGACACAGATCATTTAACATTTCCTGCTTAAAGTACGTTCATTATGTTCTTGCTGATCCGTTTCGAGGCTGTTGCTATGCATAAAACTATCAACTATATAAAGCAACAAGCGACGAGGAAATGCCACTTGTGCTGAAAGCAAAAATAGTCTTCAAGTTGTTTTCAGTTACAACCTCTCTACTGATTTATGGCTTTCCTGGCTGAAATGTTACACTGGGTCATTAATAATAATAGTCATTCATATTTTATGGTGCCTTCTAGTTCCCAACCTACCTCCACTCCATGCCTTGATTTGGTTCCCACATAAGCCTGTAAAATCAAAGGTGTATTGTTCCCATTTTATAGTGACAAATCCAGGTTCTCTCAGAGAGTCTCAAGGCACCTTGCTCAGGCGGTAGGTGCCTGAGTAGGAAAGAGAGCTCAGGACTTCTTCTTTTTTTTTTTTTTTTTTGAGACGGAGCCTCAAGCTATCCCCCTGGGTAGAGTGGAGCTCAGGACTTCTAACCCAGAATACTTTGTATGATAGCGTCTGACTTAGCTAACATTTAACAGTAACAAATGTGACATCAGAGGATGAGCTGATATAAGAGTAGTATAAATAGAATACAATAAGAATTGTTTTACAGAAAAAATAAGGTGACTTTTCAGAGTCATACCACTGGCAGTATTGCTACTTAACTCTTAGACTTGCTGTAAGAATCTACTGGATCTATAGTGGTAAAAAAGGTGCCCCACACAAAGTCAGATTCTAATAAATGGAAGCTACCATAGTAATAGTTGTGATGGAATGGGTCACACTACGTTGAAAATTAGTTTTGTTGTTTTCAGTTGCTTTCCCAGATGGGTAATACATGCGCAGAGCACAAAATTCTAAAAGGACAAGAAGGTTTTCAGAGAAAAATAAGTCTTCCACATCGACACCCCCCTGATTCCAGATCCACAGACTTTCACTGCATCCGTGTGTAAAGTGTCCTTGTTTCCCAAGTACTTAGCTTCTAGGCGTCTTCTTCCTTTTCAAAAAGTTGGCTATAATTCATTTTGTTTCTTCCTTACATTTAAATGTATGTTCTTTTGAATAGGCCACATTACATGAGCTGAAGCATGATATAAACACTATTCTGCTTCTCATGCCTTTTTACTGAACAATAAAGTAAACATGTAACTTACATTTCAGTTGTGCAGATTTGAGGGGGGGAAATGCTGTAATTAGCAAGGACGCCAGGTGTAAATCAGCGCTGTCCCACATAAACCAGATAGCTACCTTACTTAACAGTCTGGCTTACACCTCATTCATATGAGTACATTAAGTATGTCATTTTTAGAAAGTGTTCTATTATGTAATGCTTGAGACATACAAAAGAATTGTGACATATATGTAAGTTTAAAATATAACCCTAAACCACTCCCTGTGAGAACGTGAATGTCACCTCGGTATGAAAGCTACCTGTGTGTCCCTGATGTTTTCGTTTCTTGCTTTTCCTCCTAGAGGTTAGCGTCTGCCCGAACCTTATGTTGATAATGTCACCACTTTTTAAAGAATAGTTTTATTTTCTGCTATTTCTTTTCTGATGGTTTTGTAATTAGCTCTATAGAGGTCCTTCACCTCTTTTGTTAGGTATATTCCTTGGTATTTAATTTTCTCTGCAGCTACTGTGAAGGGAATTGTGTCCTTGATTAGCTTCTCATCTTGGCTGTTATTGGCGTATACAAAGGCTACTGACTTGTGGACATTGATTTCATATCCTGAGACACTACCGCATATTTTGATCAATTCCAGGAGTCTTGTGGTTGAGTCTCTCTAAGTATAAGATCATACTGTCAGCAATGAGGGAGAGTTTAACTCCTCCAAATGGGGGTAGAGGAAGTTAAACTACTCCCATTTGGATACCCATTATTACCTTCTCTTGCCTGATTGTATTGGCTAACCTTCCAGCACTATGTTGAACAGTAGTGGCGATAGAGGACAACCTTGTTCTGAGTGGAAAAGCTTTCAGTTTTCCTCCATTCAGTATAATATTAGCTGTGGGTTTCTTATAAGTGGCTTCAATCAGTTTAAGAAAGGTGCCACCTATGCCTATATTCTTCAGAGTTCTAATTAGAAAAACATACCATGCTCATGGCTAGGAAGAATCATAAAAATGTCCATACATCCCAACCAATCTACAGATTCAACGCAGACCCCATTAAAATACCAACATCATACTTTCAAGATTTGGAAAAAAAATCCTTTATTTTGTATGGAACCAGGAAAAAATCATATAGCTAAGGCAATTCTTAGTAATAAAAACAAAGCCAGGGGCATCCTCAGCCTACTAGACTTTAGGCTATATTATAAGGTCATAGTGATCAAACAGCATGGTATTGGCACAAAAATGGAGATATAGACATCTGGAACTGAATCAAAAACCATGAGATGAAAGTAATATCTTACAGGCCCGTGATCTTTGATAAACCAAACAAGAACATACACTGGGGGGAAGAATCCCTATTCAATAAATGCTGCTGGGAGAACTGGATAACCACAGGTAAAAGACTGAAACTGGACCCACACCTTCCTCCACTCACCAAAATTGATTCAGGATGGATAAAAGATCTAAATCTAAGGCCTGAAACAATAAAGATCCTCGAAGAAAGTGTAGGGAAAACACTTGAAAGTATCGGCCTGGGGAAAGACTTTCTGAAGAAGACTCCAGTGGCGATTGCAACAACAAAAATAAACAAATGGGACTTTGAATAGCATCTGTACAGCTAAGGAGACAACAACCAAAGCAAATAGACAACCATCAGAATGGGAAAAGATATCTGCATATTACTAATTGGACAAGAGCTTGATAACAGAGATCTACAGAGAACTCAAATGAAGCTACATAAGAAGAGTTAACAATCCTTTATATCAATGGGCAAGAGAAATGAATAGAACCTTCTCTGAAGAAGACAGGTGAATGGCTAACAAACATGAAAGAATGCTCATCATCCCTAATCATCAGAAAAATGCAAATCAAAACCATACTGAGATATCACCTAACCCCAGTGACAATGGCCCACAGTGCAAACTCTCAAAGCTGCAGATGCTGGCATGGATGTGGAGAGAAGGAAATACTTTTACACTGCTGGTGGGACTACAAACTAATACAACCTTTTTTGAAGGAAGTAAGGAGAATCCTCAAAGAACTCAAACTAGAGCTCCCATTTGATCCTATAATCCCATTACTGGACATCTACCCAAAAGAAAAAAATTTATTTTACCATAAGGACATTTGCACTGGACTGTTTATTGCTGCTCAATTTATAATTGCCAAATTGTGGAAACAACCTACATGCCCACCAATCCAAGAACTGATTAACAAGCTGTGGTATATGTATACCATGGAATATTATTTAGCCACAAAAAGGGTGCCTTTACATCTTTTGTATTAACCTGGATGGAGTTGAAACACATTCTTCTTAGTAAAGCATCACAGGAATGGAGCGGTAAGAATGTAATGTACTCAGTTCTGATATGAAGACAGCTGATGCTAGTACATGGCAAGGGGTGGGGAATTGGGGCAACAGAGAGAGGGAGGGGGTGGGGGTCATGGTTTGTGACACACCTCTTGAGGGCAGACTTTACTTGACAAATGCAAGCAAGTGCAAGCAGCGTAACCTGGTTCTTTGTACCCTCAATGAAGCCCCAACAATAAAAAAAAAAAAAAAAGGAATTTGTGATTTTAAAATAAAAGAAAATAGTTTTATCACATAGGTATACCTAAACAATGTATCATACATTTTACTTACTCTTTGTATTATAGCAATAGTATCACAGAGTATGAGGTCTTCAGCAACCGGATTTTTTTTTTAACTCAACATTCTGTTTTAAAAGAGTATATCTGTATTGTTTTACCTATCTGTAGTTCCTTGACTTTCACTGATGGGTAATTTGCCATTGCATATTACTGCATTATTTCTTTCTTCATTCTTCTTTTGATGTTTGGGTTGTTTCCTGTTTTTCTTCTGTGATGCTGGAGAGTGTCTTGCACATAATTCCCGGTGTATGTGTGCAAGAGTATCTGGAAAGCATGGAAATGAACTTGCTGGTTTTTAAAGTAAGCCTGTGTTCAACTCTATAAATCAGTACCAAGTTATTGCCAATGATTTTTTTGCCATTTTCCATCCCTACCAGCAGCGAGAGTATCCATAACTTCATATGACAATATTAGGGTACTGCTGGTAAAAAAACAAAAGATAGAATTATTATGAGGAAGGCAATAAGCAATGTCTACTCCACATTCCAAACACCTTTTCACCATACGTAGATCACATCTGACCCTTTTCTGAGGACAGCCACCTCAAAGTTATAGTCAGTTATTGCATCCAGCTCCTCAAATTCAAGAAAGATCCTCTGGTTAAGTTAAAATCCTCTCTCCATCAGGTTCCAGATATGACTGCTTGTGCTCCAGCCAGTCCTAAAATAAAGACCAGATTTCTGCTCCAAGTCGAAAATGGGTAGAGTCACCAAGATAAAACAAAAACTCTCTTATTTAGAAAAGAAGGCTATGGGAAACCACAGCATTCACTGGGGTGATTGCTTATCCTGGGAGCTGCCAAGTGTTGGTAAGGGATGGTCTTAGAGGTTGAGCGATCAGAGTTTGATGCCTATAAGGCCTCTTACTTCTTTGACAAAGTGCTTTCTTCAAAAACTTAGTAGGTTCTGATTCGTCCACCCTATGTATGTGACACAAGAGCTAAAGGTCTTGCTGATACAGCATCTTGCCTCTGAAGAGGACTTTCTTTTACCACCTCACACCTGTTCTGCACAGCCCGCCAGCCCTCAGTTTGTTGGCACTATCCTGGAGCAATTTGAAACAACAGTTTTTGGATAGCAAAGACTGATCTTTTCCTTAAAATTCAAAACCTTTGATAGAGCATTCTTACGAAAAGTTGCTCAAGTCACTCTTTGCTCTGGCTAAGGCTGCCGCAGCCAGTGCTTATAATTGCTTCTGTTTAGAATGCAAAAGCAATTGTTTTTACGAGACACTTCAAGTTCCAAATTATGGAACTCTTCAGTTAATTTAAGATTCAGGACACAAGTATAATGAAACTTTGTTGGCAAGTTTGTCTTCTCTTTCCAAAGATAACATTCCAACCCTTAAACAAAGGAGATATTTCAGATTCAGTTTCAGACCACTGAAATAAAGGGAAGAGAGGGACAAGGTGAGCCACACAAACATTTTGGTTTCCCAGTGCACAGAAGAGTGTGTTCACACCATACTTTGGTCTCTTATGTATAGAAACTTAATAGTGCTATGTCTAAAAAATGCATATACTTTAATTTTACAACTTTATCACTAAAAAATGCTTATGATCATCTGAATCCTCAGGGAGTTGGAATACTTTTGCTGGTGAAGGGTCAGGCCTTGATGTTGATGGATGCTGACTAGTCAAGGTGGTGGTTGCTAGAGATTGAGGTGGCTGTGGCAACTTCTTGAAATCAGACAGCAGTGTCATTTCACTCTTTCTTTTGTGAGATTTTTTTTTTGTAGCATGCAATGCTGTTTGATAGCATTTACTAACATTAAAACTTCTTTCAAAATTGGAGTAAATGTATCCCCACAAAAAATGAGTGAGGGGATAGTTATGTTAATTAGTTTGATTTAAGCACTCTACATTGTATATCATATCATCACATTGTACCCTGTAAATGTATAGTTATCATTTAATAAAAATTAAGTTAAACATTTTTAAAAAATGGAATAAATTCTCTCAAAACTTGCAACTGCTTTAGCAACTAAGTTTTTTAAACATTCTTGGTAACCTTTTCTTCTCATTTCAAAAATGTTCATAGCATCTTCAGCAGGAGTAGATTCCATCTCAAAAAATCACTTATTTGGTCGTCCATAAGAAGAAACTCCTTATCTGTTGAAGTTTCATCACTGATTGTAACAATCCCAGTATTGGCAAAATTTAGTCACATCCCAGTATAGGCAAAAGGCCTATATGCCTCTGGCCAAAAAAGCTGTTTGAGAGAAAGCAGTGAAAAGACTTTGTGCAGGCATACTTGTGGGAAATGGAGGCAGAATCCCATATGGCCAGGTTGGTTGTGGGCCTAAAACCCCCCTGTCCTAAGGTTGGCCTGGTCAGTTGTGGGAGTAAAACCCCCCTGACTTAAGACCCACATAGGAGTGGAGGTTTGTACACAAATTTCTGTATGCCCTAGAAGTTTTTTAATTATGCCTTGTTTTAAAGATAGAAGTAACTACCTCCAAATGGCAAGGTCAGTAGGACAGATGTTCAAACCATCTCTTTCCTCCATAGCCTCAGGCTTCATCAGATAAGAACAAAAGAAGTAATGGCTAACAACATGTTCTCCATTAAGTTATGTTAAACTGGGTTATGTTGAAAGGGTTATGCTTAAAGGTGTATGTTGGGTGGATTATCAGATTACTAGGAAGGAACTACTTACAAGGCAGGTAGTCACAAGATGTTTAAATGGATTAATTAAGTCATTGATG
>CAUYQV010012491.1:0-53697 GCA_963574575.1 Galagoides demidoff | reverse complement strand
CGCCTGTGGTCCCAGCTACTTGGGAGGCGGAGGCAGGAGACTCGCTTGAGCCCAGGAGTTGGAGGTTGCTATGAGCTGTGATGCCATGGCACTCTACCCAGGGAGATAGCTTGAGGCTCTGTCTCAAAAAAAAAAAAAAATCCTCTGTGCTCAACCTATTCATCATTCCATGTCCCAACCCCTGGCAACTACTGATCTTCTTACTGCCTCCATACTTTTGACTTCTTTAGAATGTCATATAGTTGGAGTCATACAGTGGGTAGCCTTTTTAGTCTTCTTTCACTTGGTAATGTTCATTAACATTATATCACATCTTTTCATGGCTTAATAGCTCATTTGTTTGTCAGCGTTACATAATGAATTCTGCCAACCACTCGAGAGATAGATAATTTCAATTTATGTACATTATTCTAGATTCGAGAAAAAGAAATTCTCATTTTACAAGGTTGATACTGTATAATTTCATACTAAAACTAGAATACAGGGACTCCAGAGAAAAGGGAAATTGCAGGTGACTCACATCAAACAAAGATGTAAATATCTAAATAAAATATTGATAAGCTCAATATAGGTATATTTATGTATATGCACATATCTGTCTATCTATATATTATTACAAGTCCAGTTAATTCCAGGAATAATAATAAATGACATTTGAAAACAACCAAATATACTATACTGCAGGAACATATTAAAGAATCCTTATGACCAGGAGAAAACTCATTGGATATAATTCATTTAACATGAGTATGACAAATCTTAGCAAAGCATAGATTTGAAATCAAAAGAAATGTGAATGGGATACTACAAACAAAAATATTTTAGGGCATGGGGGAAATGAAGAGATGTTAGTCAAAGGGTACACACACACTTTCAGTTATGAGTAAGTTCTGAGTATCTAGCATACAGTGTGGTGACTATAGCTAATAATATTGTATTGTTTACTTGAAATTTGCTAAGAAAGCAGTTTTAATGCCCCAACACAAACACACACAAAATGGTAACTATTAGTGACATTGGATGTGTTAATTAATTTGAATGTGATAATTAGTACATAACGTATACATATATAAATTACTATATTGTACTCCTGAAAGAAGTACAATTTTTATCTGCAATTAAATATTTTTAAAGAAAGAAAATTAATTGATCACAGATTTATGCAAAACAATACAGATTTCAAAAGGTCTGGCTCTCAGAAAACAAAACAAAAAACAGGTATTTTAGGAAACACAAAATTAATAAAGTTATAGCCAGGCTTTTCACACTGGAATGATAAGTATTCTCACAACGCCATGAAAAGCTTTCATAATTCAATACGGCAAATTTTGGAATGAAGACCCATATAAGAGTGTTCATAACTACATTGCTTTAAATTTTAAAACTAAGAAAAAACAACCCTAAATACCCATCAGTAGGAGAAAGAAAGAAATTATGATAGCATTCTTACAATGGAATACTATGCAGCAATATAAATGAATATTATGCAATTACATTCGTCAACACAGATGAATGCTAAAAATATAAAAATCAAACTGCATAAAAAAGTATATGGAAGATGTTCATTTAAAATAAAGTGTTTGGGAGATTTTTTTTTTTTTGAGATAGGGTCTTGTTCTGTCTCCCGGGCTAGAGTGCAGAATGCAGTGGCATCATCATACGTCACTGCAACCTCAAACTCTTGGGCTTAAGCCATCCTTCTGCCATGGATTTCCAAATATCTTGGACTATAGGCATGAGTCCCATGTCTGGCATAAATTAAGTTTTAGAACATTTGGAATAATATTAGAATATTATTTAGAGATACATACATATATACATATATATATATATATATATATAAGTGTAAAAATGAATATCAAAAACAAATAGAAAACTTGGATAGTGGTTTCTTGGATGGGGGGCAATTGAGGGTGATAAAGGAGAATGTGACCCAGAGAGTAGAGTGGTACACAAGAATTTTTTTAGTATTTATACTATATAATATTTTAAGCCACTTAGTTGGAATTCAGATGTTCATTCCCTACCTTTTGTATGTATGAAATATACATAATTGCTTAATGAAGTATAAATCATGTGACTGAGATATATGGGATAGAATTAAGGATCGACTGTTGAATTTGGCCAGGTCATTGGTGATCTTTCAGAAAGAAACTTCCACAGAATGATAATGAAAGATCAAAGAAATTTCATCAAAGCAAAGAAGCCTTGAGTGCATTTTAGCTTTTCTGGAAGTTTCTATAGAAGCATCTGCATAATTAGAATGTAGGAAGGTCAAGGAAGGGATTTTTTTTTTTTTTGCAGTTTTTTGCTGGGGCCGGGCTTGAACCCACCACCCCAGTATATGGGGCTGGTGCCCTACTCCTTGAGCCACAGGTGCTACCCAAGGAAGGGATTTTTAAAACAATAGATTGTGGATCTATGCCCCGGAAAACAAACAAAAAACCTTTGCATACAGGGGTGGTCCTTGTGGAGTAGGGCGCCAGCCCCATATATGGGAAGGTGGTGGGTTCAAACCCAGCCCCAGCCAAAAACTGCAACAACAACAACAATAACAACAACAAAAAACTTTTGCATACGAAAACGTTCAAGTCCTATGAATGACATTTGGTGTGCTCAGATGGTGGATCAATTCCACATGGAGGCAGATTTGTCTAGGGGAAAACTGGAGTTTCTTCTCTGAAACTCTAATAGCAAAAAGGGAGAGGACAATAAAGATACAGATACAGCACAGATACAGAGATTACAGTTGCCAAGTATTGTGCATTTAAAAACTTCTAAAGAGTGAAGGGACCAATTTTCAGAGCAATAAATTAAGAACATTGATCAAATCATTGAAGAAAATATGACTATGGCACACATGCACATATGCACAAAACAGGCTATGTCATGGGTCCACCTGTTTCTTTAAATGAGCACAACCAACCAATATGAGTATAATTCTTTCCCTTAACGCAAGCACAAAAATTAGTTCCTTTTTGGATAACTTAATTCAGGCAAAAATTCACGTTAGTGTTTAAGTAACGTTATGGTATCTGTGTCACTGGCCAACATGATTGAATCAACTACAGGCATCCTATCGGGTTTCGGGTATTTGGAATGGTCTGTATCCTCCTTTTTGGGATTTTTGCCACTAGATGGTGATGCCAAGGAACAAGGTTTTCAGTAAAATCTCTGATAACAACTGCTTGCCATCAAGGGATTTTTATCAAATTGTAAATTGTTTATTCCTATCACAATAAATATTACTTTGACTTAAATAGGCGATGGTTAACCAGCAAAGTCTAGGAAGGGAATTATAACATGCCACCCTCAAATGTATCACTTTGGCATTAAGATTATTTTGAGTTGAAGGAAATTAAGAAGCAACAAACACAGAGCAATATAAACTTCCCTTTGTGAGTAGGAGAACAACTGTTATCACTGGTGCAGAAAGCCAGCACTGAGATGAGTCTGCATAAACAAACCTTATTAAAATCATTTTTATCTTCCTTTAGTTTCGTCCATTGACTGGCCTTCACAAAACTTACCACCCCTAGTAGCTCAAATCCCTTTTCCTTTATCTTGTTAATTCTCCACAATTTATTGCCCTTTGTTAAAATCACATAAGCCCCCAGGTCTAACCACTTCTTTGGGTCTTCACTTCTTTTCTATGAAGGCCACCTAGTATGCAAAAATTAAAATATAAACATCACATCAAAATTTGTATGCCTTTTCTCTTGTTAAGCTGTCTTTTTTTTTCAGGTTAATTTATAGGCCCTAGAGCATAAGAAGAAAGAAAAAACGATACTTTCTTCCCCTACAATTCCCGCAACTGTGAGTGGTTGGGACACCCTACCTGCTCCAGAGACTGTAGCTGAGTCTGAGGAACATCTGACAAAGCTGGGAAAAGGGAAAAATGTATGACTAAGTCAGCCTCCCAAATTTCTACCTGCAGGGTCCAACTGAATAAGGGGGATAAGATTCTCTTTGTCCTTTCCTTTCCAAATTTAGATAGCAGGAGGAAAGATTTGTAAAAATTAGTTCTTTGGTTATTGTGACTCTTGCAAATGTTAAGTATCCATTGGTTTGTTGATCCATTTTCTGCCAGTAATAGCATAATTTTCATTTATCTCTGCCCTTTGTATCATTTACCATAAGAAAAAGAATCCTGAGAAGAAAGAGAAGCATAGGCCCTCAGCCTGTTTACCAAACTGGCAGCACAGATAGAGAGTTTATTGTTCTCGCTGGACCAATGTCCACTTGGATAACATTGCTGTGAGTCATCATCAACTAAAAAAGTGAATGAGATTCTTTTTCTGTCTTGTTTTATGTCCTAATAGCTAGGCTTAGATCCAGTAAGATCTCTCTCTCTCTTTTTTTTTCCCCTGCTGGTGGGTACAGGCTGTATCTGCAGGTGGCCCACCATTAGGCGAGGGACCTATGACACTTGCCTCCTAACTGTGCCAGCTCTCAAGGTGCTTATCTGCACAAAGGGTCTCAGGGTTTAAGGGCCCTTTGTGAAATCTTTCCTCATTTTCTTATTAGCCCTACAAAAGTCCCATTTCAGTATTGTCTACCCAGTGTCACAGATTACTGGGTCCATGATTGGAAGCATTATCATTTTGGTGGGAGAATGGAGACATGACTTTTCACAAATACATCAAAATTTTCAGACATATAAAAATCGAGAAACAAAAAAATCCACTCAGACAGAAATAAATAAAGCCCTCCCAGCAACACTGATAAGCAGATCATGTTGAAATTTGTACAGGTGAAGGATGCTGGTGTTGACTGTGTTTCTTGGAAGTGAAATAATGAACCATAACACATTCTGTCCCAAAACTTTTGTAGTGACCTACATACCCTTCATACTGCCAGTGGCAACTGCAGTCTTGCCTTTCTTTCTCTTTAGGGTAACTTTGGATCATAGGGAGCAAGTTTTGCATCCTCTTTGGGGACCCCTCTTATGTCCATCGTTAAACCATAAAGGGCTTATTGGTTTTGTTTTTAGAGTCATATTGAAATAGGTTTATCTTTGAAAAAGAAAAAAGGGACAGAATAATGTCATAATCATCTTGCAAAACTCCCTTAACAAGCTTAGGAGGCAGAGATCAGACTTTGAACAAAAGTTGAAAATTATTTTAAAAAATTGTGTCTTTCAGGGTGTGTAAGTTACTTATATAAATACTCATAGGCAAGAAATAACTTTGGCTTAGGCAGGTAAATCCTGGAAAAGTTTGCTAAAAGAGGATGAAAGAACTCTCAACATTCAAATATAATCCCAAAGAATGACTTCTCATGTAAGGTATTTGGTATTGATGGAATATTTAGAATACTCAACATTCATAATAATTAATAACCATATGAAGGTTCAATATTGACAGAAAGCAAATAAAAACTAGACCACAGTTCAAATTCTTTTTCAGTAATGATGCTTAATGCTTCTACAGAGCTTTCTGCTCACAAACCTCAGAGAAGGCAAGTAGACCTTCCATTTGATCCGGCAATATTCTATTACTAGGTAACTACCCAGAAGAAAAAAATATTTTACCATATGGACATTTGTACTAGAATGTTTGTTGTACAGCCCAATTCACAATCACCAGGATATGGAATAAACCCAAGTGCCCACCGACACTTGAATGGATTAATAAACTGTGGCGTATGTATACCATAGAATACTATTCAGCCATAAAAAACATGGTGACTTTACATCTTTTGTGTTAACCTGGATGGGATTGAAGACCATTTTCCTTAATAAAGTATCACGAGAATGGAAAGGAAAGTATGCAATGTACTCAATACTAATATGAAAGCGATAGAAAAACAAGTACGCTCCCACACGAGAGAAAAATGCAATTAAATTCAAGTTTGGGAGAGAGTAGGAGGGAGAGGGGAGAGGAATGTAGAGAGGTGGAATGGTAAGCTCTCACCTAAAGCACAATGTGAGAGTATACTGCACACCCCCTGGGTGAAGGGTCCAACTACAACTTGAACTTTGCCTAACAAAGGAAAACATCATAACCTAATTATCTGTACCCTCATATTACTCTGAAATAAAAAAGTATTGTAAAATGTATATTCAATTAAAAAATATTACTAAAAACTTTTAAAATTTCATGACTTTGGGCAAAAATGTTGAGCTTTTGAGAATTAAATCACACTGTGGCTGCCTATAAAGAAAATGCTTTTTTTATAATCTTGCAATTCATTTTCATCCTCCACAGCTCCTTGGTCCATTAACTTCTATTTCCTAACATAACTAGAGATGCCATTATCTTTACACAATTTCCACATACTCAGTGAGCCTTTTCTAAATGCAGCACCCAGAATTTGGACTATCTGTTAAAATAATGTTGCAGAGTTCCAGAAAATGGTTCTCCCAAATCGACAATCTACCTCTATGATTGAAAATTTCTGTCTGTGTCATGGTATTTCCCTTGAAGCTTTATCAGAATCTGGCTTTGAGAGAGAAGGCTTCGTTGATGTTTGTTTCCATAATTATGGCTATCATTTCTGCCTTTTTAAAAGAAATGCAAATTTTCTCAGCCATAAACACATCGAGTGAGATTTCCTTCACTCAATTGGATTGAATTTTAAAGGCAAGCCCAATAGAGATTACTAATTTTGCCAGAGTCACAGTGTGATGATGGTGTTGGAGAGCATAATAATAATGATGGCAAAAATAATTTTCGTTCATTAAGTGTATTATTAATACAGCAGACACAGTGCAAGATGCTTCTATAGGGGCCAAGGAAAAACTTTCCTTTGGACCTCTGAAGGTTGTCTAAAAAAATCAACTGACGGAAGACAAATTAATTGGAGAAAAGACATACAAATTAATGTGCCCTCAAAGAACCTCAGAGTGATCTCTTCAACTCTCCAAGGGGGTTTAGAACCTTATGCCATCTTCAGGCTACAGAAATCATGACAAAACATGTTATGGTGGCAATTCAGACTGTGGGTGAGGGAGGAGATGCTTAGATAGCAAAGGTAGTCTTGATTTTCTTCACTTTACTCCTGGTGTCTCATGTCTACATGTGCTCTGTCTCCCACCCCAACAGGACCCCTGTCAGCATTTTGTCTCACATTTGGTGGGAAGCTCATAACGTACTTCCCTTCCACCTATTCACTTTAGCATTATTAATACAAGGTCTCTCACAGTCTATGCAAACTGATTATTTCATAAGAAGATTTAGACTCAAACAGGCCTTTTGCCACCATCCAGAATTCATTCCTTAAAAAAAAACAAAAACAACCACCTTATAATTTACATGCCATAAAATCCATCCACTTAATGTGTACCATTCAATGGTTTTAATAACAATAATAATGGCAGAGCCAACCTCACTCACCACAATCTATTTTTTAATATAGAAACTACCCACACCAGTCACTCTCCATTTCCCCCAACAACCCCTCAACCTTAGGCAACCATTTATCTATTTTTCTTCTCTATTAAGTTTGCTTCTTCTGGACGTTTCGTATAAACTAAATCATATATCTTGGGATATTTTTTGATCAGTTTCTTCCACATAGCATATTATTTTCAACATTCTCGTGTGTTGGAGAATTTATTAGTGCTTCATGCTTTTCTTTTTTTTTTTTTTTTGGAGACAGAGCCTCAAGCTATCCCCCTGGGTAGAGTGCCATGGCATCACAGCTCATAGCAATCTCCAACTCCTGGGCTCAAGCGAGTCTCCTGCCTCCGCCTCCCAAGTAGCTGAGCCCACAGGCACCCGCCACAATGCCCGGCCATTTTTTGGTTGCAGCCATCATTGTTGTTTGGGGGGCCCGGGCTGGGGATTCGAACCCGCCACCTTAGGTGTATGTGGCTGGCGTCTTAGCCGCTTGAGCCACAGGCGCCAAGCCACTTCATGCTTTTCATTGCTGGAAAATATTCCGTTGTATAGATATCCCATAGTTTTGTTTCATTTGTCAACATTGTTCCCCAAATTAGTCCATGTGACTTTATGAACTTCAACTGAAAGAGGAATAATGTTTTCAAAATACATAAACCAAAAAAAAAATTCATGTCAAAATGAGGAATGTTGATGTTAGTTAATATTTTGGGTACTTTTATAGGTGTAACAAATAGTACAACTAGAAAATTATGTGGGATTAAGAAATTTAAAGTTTTTAATCAATCCACTCATCTTCTAATTTCCTTTTCCTTTCTAGATGCATAGGACTGACATTACCAAATACATTTGTTTAGTATTATATTTGATATTAATATCTATAAACCAATATGCATTTGGTACACATATTTAACATTAACATATATATATATATATATTTGGTAATATCAATACCATTATATATGTACATGTATATATAATGATTTTTAAAGACCACTGCACAAGTCACGAATAAAAATATAAATTCAGTAGAATGCTTCACATGAACATGGCTCCTATTTTGATACTTAAAAATTAAGTTTTGATTTTCTAGCGGCTATTAAACATGGTGTTAAAGAAAGGTTTTCCTAGGTGATGATATCACATAAAGCATCTTCTAATCTTTATTGAATGACTAACATTTTAATTTCAAATGAAATCAGATATAAATGATATAAATATATAACAGGTGCAAAACTTGCGGCATAAATTGAAACATAAGTGCTGTTATTTCATGCTTAGACTGTAGGGTCCTAAAAAGAGATAATGAGAACATGCAGAGGTACGTTTAAAAAAATTAATTAAAGTTTGTGTTTTCTAAACACTTTAGTTGTTTTTTAAGGATATTTTGTTTTCAAAAGATGCTAATGATCATCAGAGCCTTCACCAAGTTGTAATCTTTTTGCTGAAGAAGAGTCTTCCCTGAAAGTTGATGACTATTGATTGTTGAGGGTGGTGGTTACTCAAGGTCGGAGTGGCTATGACAATATCTTAAAATAAGACAGCAATGAAGTTTATCACATTAAATGGACTCTTCATTAAACATTTCTCTCTTGCATGGGATGCTATGTTATACCATTTTACCCCCAGTAGAACCCTTTTTTTAAAAAAAAAAAATCGTACAAGGGCACATGTGAATCTTTCTAAATGGAGAATATAAATGTCTTAACACAATAACTAAGAAAATGACATGATGGCTATATTAACCAGTTTGGTGAAACTATTTCAAATTGTATTAAAAAAACAGCACACTGTACCCCATGACTGTAGCAATATACACAGCTATGATTTAATTTAAAAGAACATTGCATTTACTTAGAAACATTCAGAATGTCAACAAAATCAGCTGCAACTTTTTTTTACAATTACAACAGAATTTGCAATAGAACAATTATTTCGTATAAGCTACATCAGAGACAACTGAAGATGAAAAGCTACCATCCCCATATATAACTAACTTGTGCTGTGCACCAACAAGAACCTCCTTTAAATTTCCATGCCAGTGTACAACCCCTAGACTGTACCCGGCAAGGCTAGTGGCGACTGAAAATACCACCAGGACAGGGCTCCCTAAAGTCACATTCAGTATTGTATTGTGTTAGCTATATGAATAAAAAGACACTGTACTGTTTAAAAACAAATCTTACACAGCCTTACATTTCAATTTTTTTCTTTAAAAAGAGTGAGTTGTGAACAGGGGATTAAATGCTTTATAGACAAGGAAAAAACCTGTGCTAGAAACAACTTATTCATCATCTTCTTCCTTCTCTTCTTCCTCTTCATCTTCCTCCTCTTCCTCCTCGTCCTACTTTTCCTTACTTTTCTCAGCTTTGACAACACCCTGTTTTGCTGCATCAGGCTTTCCTTGAGCTCGGTATGCAGCAATATCCTTTTCCTATTTTTCCTTCAGCTTGGGAGCCTTCTTTTCATAAGGCTGCTTGTCACCTGCAGCAGTGTCATTCCGCATCTCTCCCAGCTTCTTTACAAACCTCACCAATGGACAGGCAGGGATGTTCTCCTTTGACATTTGAGTGATACTCAGAACAGAGCAAGAAAAAGGCCGAAGGAGGCCTCTTGGGTGCATTGGGATCCTTGAATTTCTTAATTTCTTTTTTGTTTCCCCTTTAGGAGTGTTATAGGTTTTCATTTCTCTTTCATAATGGGCCTTGTCCGCCCTTGCTATATCTTCAGATTTTCCTTTCTTTTTAGCAGATAGGGTCTTCCACCTCTCAGAGCACTTCTTAGAAAACTCTGAGGGGTTGACTGAAGCATCGGGGTGCTTCTTCTTGTGCTCCTCCCAACAAGTTTGCACAAAGAATGCAGATGATGACACTTTGCCTCTCTGCTTCTCAGGATCTCCTTCGCCCATGTTTAGTTATTTCCTCAGAGAGGCACAGAGTTGCCCAGTGCCCATCGGGCTCTCACTTGCCCCAGTGCTGTCTTTATCAGAAGAACCTTCTGAAATTCTAGTTCATCCTCTCAAACCATGCCACTGTTATATGTGCCAAGTTTATGGAATACTTGAAATCCTTTGTTTTCATTTCAATGATATTCACAGTCTCTTCACCAGGAACAGATTCCACCTCAGTAAATCACTTTCTTTGCTCATCCAGAAGGAACTCAACTGTTTTATCATGAGATTGCAGCAATTCAGTCACACCTTCAGACTCCGCTTTTAATTCCAGTTCTCAGGCTAATTCCACTAGGTCTGCACGTACTTTCTCTGCTGAAGTCATCCAGGAGGCTTGTGATCAACTTTTTCCAAACTTCTATTAATGTCGATATTTTGACCTCTTGCCATAAATCACGAATCTTCTTGATGGCATCCAAAATAGTGAGTCATTTCTGTAAGGTTTTCAATTTACTGTGCCCAGCTCCAATAAGAGGAATCACTATCAATGGTAGCTACAGATTTATGAAATGTATGTTTTTTGAATTTTCAGATTAATGAAGGATACTTACAATTAGGTTACATTGTGTTTGTTAGGAAAAGTCCCGGTTGTATTTCTTTTTTCTTTTCTCTTTTTTTCTTTATATTTATTTATTTATGCAGCTTTTGGCCGGGGTTGGGCTTGAACCGCCAACTCCAGCATATGGGGCCAGCGCCCCATTCCTTTGAGCCACAGGTGCCACCCCCAAGCTGTATTTCTTAAGTAATAGACTTGAAAGTTGAAATCACTCCTTGATCCTTAGGTTGCAGAATGGAAGCTCAGTTAGAAGGCATGAAACCACTAATCCTCCTGTACATCTCCATCAGAACTCTTGGGAGAGTAGCTGCATTGTCAACTTGCAGCAATTTTTTGAAAGAAATCCTTTTTCTGAGTAGCATGTCTTAGTCATGGGCTCAGAATACTTAGTAAACCGTGCTGTGTACAGATGTGCTAGCACCCAGACTTTGTTGTGTCATTTCTAGAGCACAGGCAGAGTAGTAATACATTTAATATAATTCTTATGGGCCCTAGGATTTTCAGAATGGTTAGTAAGCATTGGCTTTAACTTAAATTCAGCAGGTGCATTAGCCCCTAACAAGCAGGTCAGCCTGTCCTTGAAGCTTTTAAAGTAGGCACTGACTTCTCCCCAGCTATGAAATTCCTAGGTGACTTCTTATTCAAATAGAAGGCTATCTGGTCACATGGAAAATCTCTTGCTTAGTGTCGCCCCTTCATTCATGATCTTACATAGATCTTCTGGATAACTTGCTACAGCTTCTAGGTTAACATTTATTCTTGACCTTTCACTCTATGTCCTAGAGACATCTTCTTCCCTTAAACCTCACCAAGCTCCAAGCTCTTCTTCAATCTCTGCAAGCTTCAAACTTTTCTTCTCAAGCTTCTTTACCTCTCAGACTTCATAGAACTGAAGAGAATTAGAGCCTTATTTTGGATTAGGCTTTGACATAATGGAATCTGGTGGCTGGTTCAATCTATCCAGATCACTAATGCTTCCTCTACATCACACAAAAAAAGCTGTTTCACTTTCTTATCAATCATTTGTTCCTGGGAGTGGCACTTCTAATTTCCTTCCAGAATTTTTTCCTTTGCATTCACAACTTGGCTAACTGTTTGGCACAAGAGGCATGGCTTTCAACCTGTCTTGGCTTTTTACATGCCTTCCTTACTAAGCTTAATGGTTTCTAGTTTTTGATTTGAAGTTTGAGATGTACAACTCTTCCCTTCACTGAATTCTTAGAAGCCGCTGCTGAGTTGTTTATTAGCCTAAGTTCAATATCATTGTGTTTCGGGGAATATGTAAGCATCAAGACAGGAAGAGAGAGAGGAAAGAACAGTGAGTTGATGAAGCAGTCAGAACACACACAACATTCGCTGATTAAGTTTGCTGTCTTGTAGGGGCCCAATTTGCCATGCCCAGAAAGAATTACAATAGTAACTTCAAAGATCACTAACTGCAGATACCCGAATCAGATATAATACTCAATAAAAAGCTTGAAATATTGTGAGATTTACCAAAATGTGACAGAGATGTAAAATGAGCTTATGCTGTTGGAAAAATAATGCGAAAAGACTAGCTTGGTGCAGAGTTGCCACAAACCTTCAAGTTGTAAAAAAGATAGTATCTGTGAGTTCCAGCAAAGCAATGCACAGTAAATGAGGTGTGCCTGTATTAGAAAAGAACACACAGCTTTTAAATAAAAACAAAGAAAAATAAAGTCAAATTCTTTGAAATTATGAAAACTTTAAGCCAAAAGATACATACAAAGTAATATGTGAACAACAAAAGAAAATTGGGGGGGGGTAGATTAATACTACATTAGTGCCAGGAGAAAACACACGAATAATGCGTTTTTCTCTGATTATTTTCTTATGTGTTGAAAAAGCTTGTACTCAAAATAAGAACTTTTATTAGGTCTTCAGGAAACCTTTCAATAAAAGAAAGGTTTATACATATATGTATATTGTACACAAATTGTATCAGCTATTTAATATATGTGAGAGAAATTGCATCTTTAGCTATATATTGTTTTTTAGGATCAGATAACTAACATTGCTTTCAAAGTAGGATTAGATCTAACTCATATTAAAGGGATAGTTTTGTTTGTTTGTTTGCAGTTTTTGGCCAGGGCTGGGTTTGAACCCACCACCTCTAGCATATGGGGCCAGCACCCTACTCCTTTGAGCCACAGGTGCCACCCTTAAAGGCATATTTACTTTATTTTATATTTCAATATATGACCAAAGTATAACAGTCTTCTTAATTTTCTATTTATTCTAATTCTCAAAATTATGACCTAGTTATTTCCAATATATTTTTCATATTTTTTCAATTCTTCAAAATACATTATCCCTACAGATATACAGTTTCCGGTTACATAAATACAATCTTGTAGGAAGTGCTTCTCAAACTTAGCCAACATCTGGAAAGCTTTAAAATTTCAGACGCTTTAACCACACTCCTAGAGTTCTATATAATTCATGTGGGGTGTGTTTGGCATCAGGATTTTTTTTTTTTTTGCAGTTTTTGGCCACAGCCAGGTTTGAACCCGTCACCTCCAGTATATTGGGCCAGAGCCCTACTCCTTTGAGCCACAGGCACCGCCCTGGCATC
The DNA here is from genome assembly GCA_963574575.1 of Galagoides demidoff. Classification (NCBI taxonomy): domain Eukaryota; kingdom Metazoa; phylum Chordata; class Mammalia; order Primates; family Galagidae; genus Galagoides; species Galagoides demidoff. Next base: position 40,252 of record CAUYQV010012491.1, on the reverse strand, counting down.
AGGATTTTTTTTTTCTCTTGCCTCAGCCTCCCAAGTAGCTGGGACTATCGATGCCCGCCACGATGCCCGACTATTTGTTGTTGTTGTTGCAGTTGTCATTGTTGTTTAGCAGGCCAAGGCCGGGTTCCAACCTGTCAGCCTCAGTGTAGGTGGCTGGCGCCATAACCTCTGTGCTATAGGCACGGAGCCGCAAAAGTTTAATTATTGAATAAGCGTTTAACCAGAATGTGATGTGCTTCACAGGCAACCTGTTACAGGGACTTAACAAAGTCAGAAAAAAAATCTCACTCTTTTATATAGTTAAGGAATACAATCTACTTAATATTAGGCAGGTTTTGCAATTTGGAATTATATAATAGCAGAAATTATGGTCATCTCTTCCTATGAAACTCAGAGAAAGTTATTTCAAAGAGATAGCTCTAGGGTCCTCAAGGAAGCATTCCTCAGTTGGAAAGATTTAACCTTACAAAGGTTAAATCGTGGTGAGGGAAGAGAATTGCGTTCCCCTGATAAAAAACAAAAGTGATGAGTTTTGTTTTGGTTAAGAGATAGCCAAGAGAAAATTTAAGAAACAATTTTCTCATTTTTTCCCAAGCAAAGTTTTGCCGCTAATCATAATCTTCCTTGATTTACTATTTTGCATGTCTTTAAACATACACAAGTCTATTAAGTGTTTGTTTGTTTGTTTAGAGACAGAGTCTCACCTTATGGCACTAGTGCTGTGGCGTCACAGTTCACAGCAACCTCCCACTCCTGGGCTTAGGTGATTCTCTTGCCTCGGCCTCCCAAGTCCTGGGACTAAAGGCGCCCGCCACGATGCCCGGCTATTTTTTGTTGCAGTTTGGCTTGGGTTGGGTTCGAATCTGCCACCCTCGGTCTATGGGGCTGGCGCCCTACCCATTGAGCCACAGGCGCTGCCTGTCTATTAAGTTTTAAAATACATAAATCTTATGTTTTCTCACCGTATGCAGTTGCTGCTTCAGTTCGTAAATCTTCTGTATCTTGTTTTCCCCAACACCCACGTTTTCAACTTTTGGCTTTGGGATTTTGTTTATTTGTTTCCTTGCTTGTTTTTGCAGTTTTTGGCCTGGGCTGGGTTTGAACCCACCACCTCCGGCATATGGGGTGGGTACCTTACTCCTTTGAGCCACAGGCGCCACCTGAGATTTTTTTTTTTCTAACTTCTAAGGCCTCCTAAGGAAGGCCTTCCAGTTTAGAACCGGGTTAATGTCCTCTCGTTTAATCCCTTTCCTCTGCGTACCAAGAGTCACTTTTTTTTTGAGACAGCGTCTCACTATGCTGCCCTCAGTAGAGTGCTGTGTCGTCACAGCTCACAGCAACCTCAAACTCTTGGGCTTAAGCGATTGTCTTGCCTAAGCCTCCCAAGTGGCTGGGACTACAGCTGCCCACCACAACACCTGGCTATTTTTTTGTTGCAGTTGTCACTGTTGTTTAGCTGCCCCAGGCCAGGCTCTAAGCCGCCAGCCTTAACCATTGTGGCTGGCACCATAACCAATATGGCTGACACCGTAATCACTGTACTACAGGCACCGAGCCTCCAAAGGTCACTTTTTAATAGTCCTGTTGGGTTGAAGGGTTACCTTGTAAATATTTCATCCTGTAGAACGTTTCAGCAATGCGACTTCTTTTCCCTTATAGTTAAAAGCCTTTCAATAGCATCCTATCCTCACTATTCTCACTGTTTGGTGGGAAATTACCTGTGTAATTATTTTCTAAGTATTCTACAATCCTTCCAGATTCGGTGTGATAATTAGAACCAGAATAAGAAGCCAAGGACATCTCAACAAAGCTCACCAATTAACACAGAAAACCACCAGGTCTTGATGTCATCAACAGGCACCCAAATCAAAGTCCCTTGTATACTAAATACTCCATGTGTCATTAAATACCTAAGCGAGAAGAGTACCATCCTTCGCTTTTTATAGCATACACAGGCTCACCAGTCTTCACAGAGAGGTCGTTTGATGCTGTTTTAACTCTAGCCCACCTTTAATACCTTAATTGTGGCCTAGGACACAATTGCTTTACTGTGGATAGTGCTAAGGATTTACAGTACTTTAACAGTAGTATATTAACCTTTTGCTGAACCATAGTTAGCCCATAGTGAAGGTGCCTGTGGCTCAAAGGAGTAGGGCGCCAGCCCCATATGCCAGAGGTGGTGGGTTCAAACCCAGCCTCGGCCAAAAATTGCAAAAAAAAAAAAATAGTTAGCCCATCAATCATTTATTTATTTATTTATTTATTTATTTATTTATTTATTTTGAGACAGAGCCTGGGTAGAGTGCTATGGCATCACAGCTCACAGCAACGTCCAACTCCTGGGCTCAAGCGAGTCTCCTGACTCCACCTCCCAAGTAGCTGGGACTACAGAAACCTGCCACAATGCCCAGCTATTTTTTGGTTGCAGCCGTCATTGTTGTTTGCCAGGCGGGGCTGCATTCCAACCCGCCAGCTCAGGTGTATGTGGCTGGCGCCTTAGCCGCTTGGGCCACAGGCACTGAGCCATAAACCCACATTTTTTATTAAATGATAGTTGTGTACATTCATACAATCATGGAGTACAGTGTGGTGTTTTCATAAACAATTTGAAGTATCTTCATGAACCTGGTTAACATAGCCTTCATGTCATTTTCTTTAAGAAAGATTCTCTTTTACCCTTGAAAGATAATCCACAGAGGTGATCCCTTCAGTCACCCTCCCTCCACCCTAACCCATCAATCTTTACCTAGCTTGTCGCTACACACACACACACACACACACACACACACACACACACACACACGCACACCCCAACCGCGACTTGAATGGCGCACGCGAAAGAACGAGTAAAACCAGAAAGTAGGTTAGGTAATAAATGTAATGGCTCATTCAGGGAGAAGATAGGGGATGCTGGAAAGGGTCTTTGGGTTAGGAACAGGAACAGGAGTATAGTTAGCCGCTGAACCCGTACAAAGTACGGCCCTGGTGTTTCAGAGCATATATAATATCCATCGCAGTGACGGTCTTCCTTCTCGCATGGTCGGTATAGGTCACGGCATCAGTTATGATGTTCTCTAGGTACAGTTTCAACGCGGCGCGGACTTCTTCGTAAACGGTGGCGGAAAGACGTTTGACCCCGCCTCGCCGGGCCAGCCGCCGGATGTCGGGTTTGGTTATGCCTTGTACACTATCACGGAGAATTTTTCGATGACGTTTGGCTCCTCCTTTCCCAAGGCCAGACAAGCCCAGGCCACGTCCGGACGTGTTCAGAAACGCTCTCAGCATCACGATTCCTGGTAGCACCTCGAGCGACAGTAAGGTACAACTAAGGCTCAAAACCGCTGTTGTAGAAGTTTACAGACAACGGAGGCGAGTTGTTATGGCAACTTCATGACTGACAAGATACGTCATAATGATATTGACCTACTTGGGCTTATATGTGGGTGACCCCCACCCAAGACGGAAATTGACGTTGAGAAGGCAGATCTTATTTGCATGAGATCTACTTGTTTTGCTAGAATACCCACAATTTCAATCTAATGATGGTACTTAGTAGAAATCCAGTTTTTTGTTGCTATTGTTTGATTAGCCATAATTAAATTGCTTTTAAAAGACAGAAAATTCTGCATCATTATTCAGTAATGTGAAGCTGTTTATAAGCATGTTCTCCGTTTGCATTTATAGGGCAAAAATTCAGAGACTTATTACTTCCTATGTGCCATCTGGATAAGTGCCACCAGATGGCATGTGGGTGGCAATGATCACATGGCCTAAATAGAAAATCTCAACTAGGTTTTTAGGTAACTAAATGAAAGAGATTATATTATACTTTCCCAGAGATTTCTGATTTATTTATTGAAATAGAATTATATTAACTGAAATTTAATAGTAAGATCAATCCTAATAATTATATATTAGATAACACAATACAGTTTTGATTAAGAATAATTTCATTTATTTTTATTTTCAAAATATTTTCTCAAGGCAGTGCCTGTGGCTCAAAGGATTCAGGCGCCAACCTCATATATCAGAGGTGGCGGGTTCAAACCCGGCCCTGGACAAAAACTGCAAAAGAAAAAAAAAATTCTCAAAGTATTTAATAAATTTTTTCACATTTAAAAGGCTTATAATAAAAAGCAACATATTTTTATTCACCATTGGAAAGCACCTCAACTGTTCCTTTGGTAACTTACATGTTTCTTAATTGATCCAGTTGATGAGGATTTAGAGTATTTTTTTTATTTTTTATTTTTTATTTTTGGATTTAGAGTATTTTGAAAGGAAAGCAAACTTTCATCCAGAAATTAGTGACAATTCCAAAATGACTGCTTAAATGTAACACTAGCCCTTTCCTAAACTAGGAAGACATACTGATTTTATGTTGAAGTTATATGACATAACTTACTCCTGTACATCTGCCTGCATCTTTTTGAAGTCAAAAGCACTACATTTCTTCTGCTCTTGACAGAAGTCTTTTTGTCTACCACAAGCTTTCTTTTTCTGCTAACTGGTGCTTAACTCTTATCTTATGATTAACTGTCCTATAATGTACAGCATATTGACTATAATTAATAGTACAGTTTCATTGAAAATTGTTATATAGTATTAAGCATCTTCACCTTCCCCACACACGTACACAATAGTAACTATGTATGGGGATGGATATATTTATTAATTCAGGTGGTAATCATAACAAAATGTATGCATACAGCAAATTGTCACATTGTACACCTTGAATACACTATGTAGACAATTTTTACCTGTCAATAATACTTCAATAAATCCGAGGGAAAGTACCTATCCTCTGTTTATTTACATAATGTAGAAACTGATTTACTCCATATAGCTTACCAAAATCCAGTGATGAAATATTGGTGGGCTCTCTTTGCATATGACTACCAGTTCTCCCAACTAAGGGATAATTTTTCCCCCTAAGGGAGCAGTGTTTATTCTCCTCCAACAAGATATTACTAGTAGATGTTTCCTGATTGATTATAGAATGTACGTACAGTCTAGAAAGATTTATACTACTTTCCAATTTTCCCTTTAGCATACTCTTTATTTATTTTTTATTTCAAATTAATATGAGGGTACAAATTTTTAGGTTACATTGTTCTCACTTCCAAGGTAAAGTTCAAGTTGTAAAAGAGCACTTCACCTAGGGGGGAGTGTTGAACACCTTCACATTGTGCACATTAAGTGAGATCCCACCAAATGCCCTCCCTCCTCCTGCCAATCACCCTCCCTCTTCCCCACTCCCTACTCAGTCCTCCACCTTGCTAGACTATATTTGTGTTTTATCATTTCTATCAGCATGTAATTGTTTATATATTGGTTTCATATTAGTATTGAGTACATTGGATGTTTTTTTTTTTCCATTCTTGAGATACTTTACTAAGAAGTATGTGTTCCAGCTCCATCCAGATAAACATAAGATAAGAGATGGAAAATCTCCATCTTTTTTATGACTGAATATTACTCCATGGTATACATATGCCACAGTTTGCAAATCCATTCATGGCTTGATGGTCATTTGGGTTGCTTCACAACTTGGCAATTGTGAATTGAGCTTCAGTAAACATTCTGGTGCAAATGTCTTCGTGGTAAAATGATTGTTGTTCTTCTGGATAGAAGCCTCACAATGGAATTGCAGGAGCAAATAGAAGGTCTATGTTTAGCTCTTTGAGAACTCTCCATACTTCTTTCCAAAAAGGTTGCATTAATTTGCAATCCCACCAGCAGTAAGAGTGCCCTCTTTTCTCCACCTTCACCCCAGCATCTGTGGTGTGGGCAATCTCGCTGGGGGTTGATGATATCTGAATGGTTTTGATTTGCATTTCTCTGATTATTAAAGACCAGGAGCATTTTTTCCTGTGTTTGCTGACAATTCATTGGTCATGTTCAGAGAAGTTTCTGTTCAAGTCTCTTGCCCACATAGAAATGGGATTGTTTTCTCTTTTCTTGTAGTCTAATTTGAGTTCTCTGTAAATTCTCGTTATCAGGCCTTTGTCAGATGCATAACACAGTATACTCCTTTTAAAAGGTTTTCAAATTGTGAATACTGACCTATTATGCTTTTTGGTGTCATGACTTGCACAGTCTTTTTTGTTTCACAAGCATGCACACACACACATATATATATTTGCATATATAAATTCAGTAAAAATCAACTCATTTTAAAATCCAATATTCTGGAACGTGGATATTTTTAAAAACAGATTTAAATAAGGGATCACAATTTTTCTACTGAGTTATCAAAAATTTTGTTTCCTAGATTTAATCATGAAAATTTGTCAGAAAGACAAGGAAGAGCATTATATGATGATAAAAGATTCAACTCACCAGGGAGATAAAACAATTAGAAACATACATGTGGCAAATATTGAAGCACCAAAATATATAATGTAAAAATTGACAGAGCTAAAGTTAGAAATACACAGTCACACAATATTAGTATATTTCAGTACTCCAATTTCAATAATAGATAGAGCATCCAGATAGAAAATCAATAAAGAAATGAATGGTACGAAAAATGCTGTGGGCTAGACAGACTGAGCAGACATATACAAAACTCTGCACCAAACAGCAGCACAATATACATTCTTCTCAAGCATACATGGAACGTTCTCCAGGCTAGGTCACAGGCTAGGTCACCAAACAAATATTAAAAACTCTAAGAAGAAAAAAAATAAAATAAAAACTCTAAAAAGGTTGAAATTGTATCACATACTAGAGCTACACCAATGGAAGAGAAACTGGAAAAATTACAGATATGCGGAAAGGAGTATAAAGGCTGCAAAATGTCAATTATTCAGGATGAATAAGCTTTAGACATCTACTAGTGCCTATACTTAACAGTACTGTCTTGTGCACTTAAAATTTTGCTAAACAGGTAGATTTCAAGTTAAGTGTTCATACCACAAAAGAAAGGTTCTAGGAGGAGGAGGAAAGATCTGGAAGTGATGGATACATTTATTACTTTAATTGTGGTGATGGTTTCATGGGTGTTTAGATATGTTCAAACTTATCAAATTGTGTACGTTAAACATGAACAGTTTTTGTATAATTGTACTTCAATAAAGCAGTTAAAAATAGATATTCCATAACCATGTCCTCAACGTTTTAGTATTCTTAAGATAGAAATAGTATTCATTGAACTAAAGAGTCAATACAATCCCTATCAAAAGAAGATTCAGTGCAATCCCCATCAAAGTTGTTCTGTATTATTTGCAGAAACAGATAAGGTGATCTTAAAAATCATATAAATGCATGTGACCCCCCAAATAACCAAAACACTATTGAAAAAGAACAATGAGGACTAATACGTTTAGGTCTCAGAACTTACTACAAAGCTACAGCAATCAAGACTGTGGTGCTGGCATAAGGATAGGCATATACAAGTAGTTAATAAGCACTCAAAACGGTGCTCAATGTTATTATTCACTAGAGAAATGCAAATTAAAACCACAATGAAATACCACTTCCCACCCACTAGAATAGGTATAATTTTCAAACAAAGAAACCAGCAAGTGTTGGAGAGAATGTGGCAAGAACAGACTCCTCCTACAGTGGTGTTAGTAATGTATAATAGAATGATGTGGTTGCTTTAAAAAACGGATTGACAGTTCCTTAATAAGTTAAAAATGATGTTACATTCCTCATTATAGGCACAGGAGAAATGAAAATCTGTCTATATGAAAAATTGTATGTGAATATTCATAGCAGCGTTATTCATAATAGTCAAAAAGTTAGAACAACTCAAGGGTCCATCAAATGAAGAATGCATTAACAAAATGTAGTTTACACAATAGAATAGTATTCAGTTATAAAAAGGAATGAAGTGTTTATATGTGCTGCAATATAGCTGAACCTTGAAAATATGCTAAATGCAAGAAGGCAGACACAAAAGATACAGATTGTCGGTATCCATTTATATGAAATATCTAAAATAGGAAAATAGAGACACAAAGTAGATAAGTAGTTTTCAGAGGCTGGGAGGAAGGATGAATAAGAATGACTGCTAATGGGTAGAGGCTTTCTTTTTGAAACAATAAAAATGTTCAGGAATTAATGGTGATGGTAGAACATTGTTATCAGTTTATTAAAAGCTACTGTACTATATATTTTAAAAGGGGGAGTTTTATATTATGCGAATTGAATCTCAATAAATATACTGTGAGATAAGATATTTTAATAAAACTCTCTTAGAAAATGAAATATCAAAAAATAAAAATATATTACTTTAGACTGAAATAATAAAGTCAATAATAACAGAACAAATAACATTAACTTTGACCTACCAATCATACTATATACAAAAGTAAATTCAAAATTAAATATAGACTTAAAAGTAAAATGGAAAAAGTAGAATTTTTAGGAAAAAAAATAAGAGAAAATATTCAGAATCATAAACCATGCGTAAATTTCTTAGACTTGACCGCAAATGTATGATCCATAAAAGGGATATTTGTACTTCATGAAAATTCAAAACTCTTGGTCTCCAAAGGAGGTGAAGATGGAAAAAAAAGTAAAGACTGGAAAAATATTTCCAAACAACCTACCTAACCAAGGACTAATATTCAGAATATAAAAAAGTTCTCAAAATTCAACAGTTTAAAAAAATATCCAATAAGGAAGAGAGTAAAAACATGGAGACATTTTGCCTAAAAACAAATACATAGAACAAATAAGCTCATGAACATTACTATAGCCATTAAGAAGGTAAAAATTGAGACCACAATGAGATACACTACACACCTATCAGAATAGCTAAAATAAAAATAGTGACAAAGATCTCTAAAAAATAATACTTCATTTTATATGGAATCAGAAAAAAACCTTGAATAGCCAAGACATTACTCAGAAACAAAAAACAAAGCAGGAGAAATCATGCTACCAGACATCAGACAATACTATAAATCCATTGTGATCAAAACAGCATGGTACTGGCACAGGTAGATGCATGGAACAGAATAGAGAACCAAGAGATGAACCCAGCTACTTACCTCTATATGATCTTTGACAAGTCAGTTAAAAACATTGAGTGGGGAAAAGATTCCCTATTTAACAAATGGTGTTGGATGAACTGGCTGGCGACCTGCAGAAAACTGAAACTGGACCCACACCTGTCACCACTAACTAAGATAGATTCTCACTGGATTAAAGACTTAAATTTAAGACATGAAACTATAAAAACACTAGAAGAAAGTGTAGGGAAAACTCTTGAAGAAATTGGACTGGGTGAATATTTTATGAGGAGGACCCCCCAGGCAATTGAAGCAACATCAAAAATATACTACTGGGACCTCCTCAAATTAAAAAGCTTCTGCACAGCCAAGAACACAGTAAGTAAAGCAAACAGACAGCGCTCAGAATGGGAAAAAATATTTGCTGGTTATGCTTCCAACAAAGGTCTAATAACCAGAATCCACAGAGAACTCAAACGTATTAGTGAGAAGAGAACAAGTGATTCCATCTCAGGAGGCAAGAGACTGAAAGAGAAACTTCTCTGAAGAAGACAGATGCATGGCCTACAGATATATGAAAAAATGCTCATCATCCCTAATCATCAGAGAAATACAAATCAAAACTACGTTGAGATATCATCTAACCCCAGTAAAATTAGCTCATATCACAAAATCCCAAAATCACAGATGTTGGCGGGGTTGTAGAGAAAAGGAACACTTCTACACTGCTGGTGGGAATGCAAACTAGTATGTCCCTTTTGGAAAGTCATACGGAGAACACTTAGAGAACTAAATACAGATCTGCCATTTGATTCTGTAATTCCTCTGCTAGGTATATATTGAGAAGACCAAAAATCATGCTACAATACAGATATCTGTACCAGAATGTTCATTGCAGTCCAATTCACAATTGCTAGATCATGGAAGAAGCCCAACTGCTCTTCGACCAATGAATGGGTCAATAAATCATGGCATATGTACACCATGGAATACTATGCAGCCTTAAAGAAAGATGGAGACTTTACCTCCTTCATGTTTACATGGATGGAACTGTAAAATATTTTTCTTAGCAAAGTATCTCAAGAATGGAAGAAAAAGTATCCAATGTACTCAACCCTATTATGAAACTAATTGTTAACTATCATAGGAAAGCTATAATCCAATTGTAGTCCAAGAATACGGGGAAAGGGGAGAGGGAAGGGAGGAGGGGAGGATGGGTGAAGGGAGGGTGATTGCGGGGATCATGCCTATGATTTATCTTATAAGGGTACATGTGAATCCTTCTAAATTTCGAATATAAATGTCTTAACACAACAATTATGAGAATGACATGATGGCTATGTTGGCCGATTGGATGAAACTATTTCAAATTGTATATGGAAACAACACACTGTATCCCATGATAGTATTAATGAGCACAAATATGATTTAATAAAAAAAAAAACAGTGACAACATGAAATGCCAGTGAGGATGTAAAGAAATTGGTACATCTGCTGGTAGGAATATAAAATGGTACAGCTACTCTGGAAAATAATTTAGCTGCTTTTTAAAGAAACAAAACTCACAACTACTATATGACCCAACAAATGCACTCCTGGGCATTTATCCCAGAGAAATGAAAACTTGTGTTCACATTAAAATCCGAACATAAATATTTATAACAACTTTATACATAATAGCCCCAAACTGGAAATAACCCAGATGTCCTTCAATGGTGAATGAATAAACAAACTTTTTTACATTCATACCTTGGAATAAGTATTACTGAATAATAACAATGAATGAACTATTGGGACAGTCACCATTTTGGATGGGTCTCCAAAAAATTACAGAGTAATGGAAAACAGCCAATTCCAAAAGCTTACTCACTGTGTAATTCAATTTTCATAACATTCTTAAAATGACAAAACTATAGGAGTATAGAACAAGTTAGGAATAGTCAGCAATGAAGAGGAGGTTGGGGAACTTAGGGAGGCTAAGGTGGGAGGATTGCCTGAGCCCAAGATTTAGAGACCCCATTGCACAACCCCCCCTAAAAATTATACACAGGTACTCTTGAATTATTCATTATTTATTACAACTGCATGTGAATCTAATATTTCCCCAAAATAAAATATATAATATTTTAAGTCTTAAAAGACATTTTTTCAGTCATATTATATAAGCTTTAATTGCACATGGGTTCAAACAAACTCTAAAACAATAAATTTATGTCAGTGACAATATTCGGAAATTTGAACACTGATTAGACAAATATTTTTCATCCTTTTTTTATCTCACAGCACACTTGAACTAATAGTTAAACTTCTGCAGCACACTTAAATTATGTTGATAAAAAAAGAGTAAAAAATATATTTACTGTGCTTGGGACTTCTTTTGAAAATAATTTAGTTAATAATATTTTAATTTTTAAAATTTTTTTCCGGCCCATCTAATACCCTTTCATGGCATACCACTATGCTGTGGCACATTGGTTGAAAATCACTGGATTAGACATTTGATTGGGTATTAAATAATTATCTAAAAATGTTCAGTGTCTTCTTTTTATGTTGAAAAATGTTTTTCTTATCAGATCCATACTGAATAAACATAAAGTCTGCTATTTGCTTGAAAATGTGCTACGTGAGGGACAGGGTGGGAGAAGAAACAAAGTTTATGATGTCTTAATGATTGCTGAAGCAATATAATGGGTCCTTGAGGGGTCAATACACTATACTCACTACTTGAGTGTTTGTTGAAACATTTCCATAATAAAGAGATGCTGTTTTTAATGAGCCAAGCAAAGCATTTAATTGCTAAAAATTGAGAAACTTTCAAGAAACAATCATTGGTTAGGCTTTGTTTTACCTCCAATGGGTTTTCTATTGTGCAGAGTTAAGCACATAGGAGACAAAAATTGTAGAAGAATGTTGCTTATAAAAGACAATCGCCCTGTTCCTTGTATGTACTATACCAGTCCCAACTTTACAAAATTTATTTTCCCAACCTTTCATATCGTGCTACTTATCAAGTCTCTCCAAATTAGCAAAACTGCAACCTTTTTCTGCATTCATCTAAATAAATAAGAACTGATACATCCATTGATAAACTTCTTTTTTTTTTTCTTATGGAAACAGAATCTCACTTTGTGTCCTTTTGAGAGAGGATACTGGAGAAGGGCAAGGTCCGGGAGAACAGATCTTCTCAGGGCGACCAGGAGGATGCACCTGCGGGGCCCTCTCCATGGTGACTCAGCTCTTGGGAATTTATAGGCTTAACTTCCTGGAACCTGGAAATTTCCAAGTTCTGTGAAATCCTGTAGTTCTGTAGGGGCTAGAGTAGCATCTCCCACTTGATTCAAACTGGCCAATGGGAAGGGTACTTTTTGACTGTCAATAAAAAGGGAAAGACCAAACCAGTTGGGGAGCACGGCCATTTGGAAATCTTCTATGCCGTAAGCTCTGGGCCAATGAATAAAACCCTTCCTCTTATGACTATGATGTTTGGGTGCTCTTTCTCTCCATTGGGCCTCATCTTTCTGCAACACTTTAGTAGAGTACTGTGGAATCATAGCTCACAGGAACCTTCACCAACCCCTGGGTCCTTGGGTTTAAGTGATTCTCTAGCCTCAGCCTCCCAAGTAGCTGGGATTACAGGCGCCTGCCAGAATGCCCGGCAATTTTTGGTAGAGAGGGGGTCTTACTCTGACTCATGCTGGTCTTGAACCTCTGAGCACAGGTGATCCACTCGCCTCGGCCTCCCATGGCACTGGGACAACAGGCGTGAGCCACCACGCCCGGCCCCCATTGATAAACTTCATGACTAGTTTAGTATTAGATTATAAAGAAAAAAAGCTATAGTGGTACTTTTTCCTTAAAGAGCACAGTGGCTTGAAAGCAGTCTCCCTGTTGCTAGGGTTGTGCAGTCACCCAGACCCGACCTACTCTGAATCACTCAGATATTATTCTTTTTCAGAGGCTCAGGAAAACTATGCCGACCTATCACACTGAGAGAGTTAACTAAATTAGCTATTCTGAGGAGATAAACCTACAAACAAAATAAGGGGAATAAGGCAATCAAAGGTTACTTGTAGTGAAAATGCCAAGGTGGCATTTTTATTACAGAGACAAATTCAACTGACTCCTATTTTAAATCCTAAAGTGGAGAAATGCACAATTTTATCCTAATGAAGTTTGTTCACTTGCCTGAGAACATTTATGAAGATGTGACTCCTCTATAGCTTTAATATGACAACACAATCTCCATATTTGGGGTTAGGGATTCCACCAGAATAGTTGGAACTTTTCAAGATTTGGAGAAACTCTAGGCATATTTCTCTACAGTATTTAATTTCTAGAAATTTTCTGCATTGTGCTACAATGATCAATGAAGTCCTTTAAATATTTTTCATTCTAAGTAACACTGCCTTAGTCAGAGATTTAGAAATGGGTGCCAAGGAATGTCAAAATCTAGGGCACAAATTCTATGAGGAAAAGTCCAAAAAGAGTACCTTGGAAAATAAAGGGTAAAAGGCCATGGTGTTTCCCAAGTGAAAGATGGACCCAGCAACAATTAGTAACCTCTGCTAGGGTAAGGAAATCTATGTTATTAACTAACTACAGAGAGTTAGTTAAAGAATCATCACCAATTATAGAAATTAGCTGATTCTTTACAGGACAGACCAAAAAATAGACACTGAGTTTGTGAGAAGAAATCAAAAAAGATCAGCAAAGAAGATGAGAAATCTCTTTCTCTCAAAAGATAATGTAGACTTCCACATATGTCACTTTGAGAATTCTCTAGAAGACAGGCTTCATAACTCATTTATTATCTGTATTCACATTCTTTCAATGTGTTTGGCCATCTTTATTCAATGCTCTACTACCACTGCCCTATTGCATGATGTAGTATAAAAGATGTATCAAATTATAAAGAAAAGTTTGAAAAGATACTTAGCAACAATGCATGTATTTTGGTTCCAGTCGGCACAGAAGCATATCCATCCAAGGGTTTCACATTGGCCTATTCTGCTGTAAGTTCTGCAGAGGTGTCTCTCTCAGCCCTTGTGCCTCATAATAATCCACTAACTATAGTAAAAAATGCATAATTTGTTCAAAACTCCTCCTTTCCACAGGGCAATGAATTTGGTGTCATCCAATTCATCCCATGCAACATTATCAAAGCAAAATCATTTCTCATCAATTAACACAACAGTTTGTTGTACCTGTGATCCTGTCAATCCCTTTGTACCCTAGTGTGAAAGACTTTTCTATAAAAAGATTTTGTAAACTTGTAGATATGTTTGAAATCATCCACCTAAACACGACGAAGGTTAATCCATGGATTAAGGTAAAAATCTCTTTCCAGCACATCGTCCATTCCCTTCTGATTAATTTCTGTAGTAATAGATATTCTGGCCTGCAGCTTTTAGTAGCAGTGAATATCAACCGTAACTTTACTACTCAGCTTTTTCTTGTATCAACTGTGGCTCTGTCAATGGATAAGGCAAGAAACACATAAATATCATTTAACATAGTCCATGTGGTATGATCGCATGAGATCTATCTCAGCTCCTGAGAGACATAGCGCAGGCTGATGAGCACTGGTTTCAGCACCAGCATCTCAGAGTTCTACCCCTGGGTCTTTACCAACTAGCTTTGTAACCCTGAGTCAGTGACCTCGCCTTTCAAAACCTGAGGCTCTGCATTTGGAAAATAAGAGAGCTTGATGTCCAAATCCTAGCACTCTGTAAGTTTGAAAAATATTATATTTTGACAATTTATGATCTTGTAATTCTAACACAAAATAAAACAACTTTTTTACAGTTTGGGCCAGGGCTGGGCTTGAACCCACCATCCCCAGTATACGGAGCCAGTGCCCTACTCCTTGAGCCATAGGAACCACCCATAAAACAATGTTTTAAAAACAGTATAAGGTACTATAACTTGTATCATCCATGGGTTTGAACATTTTAACCTGAAAATCCTTCTTAAAGTCTACTGTATGCTTGCCTGTGTGACAGCCATTAAAGAGAAAATAAAAAGAAGCCCCTTCTCTCAGAGAAGGTTATTTCATGGAATATAGTGGGGGAATATATATATGCATACGTATAAATATATATATATATATATATATTCATACATGTATATACATATACACAAATGCATTTCTAATACAAGATATAAGAAGATAAACATCATAAGACAAGTCAAAATAAAATGCTATGGAAACCGATACAAGGAAGACATTGCTTTCAAGTAGTAAGATGATAAGTGGATTTGGGGGAAAGGTAGTATTTGAGCTGGATCTTAAATGCTTTTATATCTGGCAAAAATGGGGAAGGCAGAGGAAACCGGATAAACAGAGGGTGAGCAGTAGTAAATTGAGGCCTGACTTCAGGTGTCATTTAGTGTGCTGACATTGTTGTAACAGTAAGAAACTAATGGTACGGAGTTTTGGGGGGTTTTTTTGCAAGCAGCAGAAGCTTTTGCCTCGTGGATTTTAACTTGGAGCGTCTCTACACAGCACACGTGATTATATTCTGGGTACTCCCATGTTAGTTTTCCCTTCATTTGTATCTATTTCTCTACGCTTTTTCCAATAAACTCTGCTGGAGATGTGTACATTCATTCTCATAAAAACAAATAGGAATTGAGCCTGTGGCTCAAAGGAGTAAGGCAACCGGCCCCATATGCCAGAGGTGGTGGGTTCAAACCCAGCCCCTGCCAAAAACTGAAAAAAAAAAAGATGAATTTTTGAATAAATAACCTGTTTTTAGTTTAGTCCTTCAACAACAAAGGAGTGTGCATAAAATGCAATGAATAGATGAAGGCAATTTGAAAAGCAGAAATGATTGATCTAAATTATGTTTGTTTTCCATGACAAAGCTTTTCTTTCTACGTGAAGTCCTGGGGAGAATTAGTTAGTCAGCAATATGTGGTTAAAACAGCATTTTCTGTTGTTTACATTTTTTAATTTGTTAGCCCTCTTAAGCTAATTGGCACTTAGTGGCACAGACTTTCCAAAGCACTTTGCACCCTAAAAGCCTTTCTCTTCTGCCCCCTAGCATATCAAAAAGTTTTCTTCACTTGAGTGAAGTGAGACACCCCAGATATTAGAAGAAAGCAATCACCTGACTGAAATGGAAACAATATTCCACACATGATTAATTAAGCATTGTCTTGCATTCTCTTCGAGCTAGACATTAAAGAGCTTGTCTCCCTTCCCCTTTTCCCTATTACCCACAGTTTTCTTGGAGAACTATCTTTCTACAAATATTCACAAAGAATGAGCCTATCCGGAAATGTGTGCTTTTACCCCACACTCTTTGAAGGTGAATTAATATTGCTTACTTTATTCTGGTTCCTAGGTCAAAGATTTTTGTAGAAGCATATGACAACTGCCATTTTTCCCAAATGTTAATGCCCTTAACTATAAGTCTATGTCTCTAAGAGTGTGCATGGGAGGTACATACGTGGTCCTCTTGGATCATCTTCTTTCTTTCATTTAACTCCAGAATCTTAAAAAAAAAAATCTCTTTTCAAACAGTCTAACTTCAAAATTTTGAATAGGTTGATTTGCATGGAAAAGCAGTACATTCATCAAAAAAGGAAAAAAGAGGGTCAGAAGGGAGGTTTTATCTATACAGAATGGATATTAATTTTGAGCTTTCCAGAAGAAACCAGTTTAGTGGTTATCAGTTTTGACTTTCATGAGCACCCAGGCTTTTGAGAATAAATGCCCTAAATTTTGAATGTCTCTAAGCATTTGGAAGCTCACAAGCTCCAGGATGGTCTGAATATAGATCAGGGCCTTTTTTGTGAGAGAATACATCGTCTACATCTCCTTTTTACTGTTTTGTCAGAACTTTGAACTACTAAAGTGCCTAGCATTTAAAGAGACAAATGTTACAGAGTTCTGAGAAACTTAGGTACCGTGTTTCCCCCAAAATAAGACACTGTCTTATATTTATTTTTTCTTAAGAAGACACACTAGGGCTTATTTTTAGGGGATGTCTCTGCACCGAAATGCATGGCATGGCTATGCAGCGTATCTGCATAGCCATGCCCATCAATAGGTCTTATTATCAGGGGTAGGGCTTATATTTAACAAATGCATAGAAATGCTGCTAGGGCTTATTTTGGGGGGTAGGTCTTATTTTCGGGGAAACACAGTATCTTCTTCAAAATTGCTGCCTCTTCCAGCTTAGGTGGTGTTCATCGTACTAACATGAATTCTTCCAGCTCTATGGATTTATTGGAAGAGTTCCAGATTGCTATCTTAGTGACACTTTAGAAATGATAGAATTCCTGGGTGGCGCCTGTGGCTCAAAGGAGTAGGGCGCCAGCCCCATATACTGAAGGTGGCGGGTTTAAACCCAGCCCCGGCCAAAAACTGCAAAAAAAAAAAAAAAAGAAAGAAATGATAGAACTCCAGATCAGCCTTCTTCTCAGGTCTCTGTGGCATGTTTTTAAGGCCTTAGCCACGGAAGCAGGTGCCCACCAAATATCTGCTAAGTGATCCAAGTGCTGAGGTAAAATGGTCCAAGATGAACTTGGCACACAGTCTGTTTTCCAAGAGCTTTACACTCTGAGTGAGATAATGAACTCTAAAATGAGCATTGGAGCGATTGTAAAGACCATGGATAGAAGGAGGAACGATCCTTGGTGGAGGAGAATTGACAGAGGCCCCCCAATAAGCCCCACCTTCTGGTAGTTACACTCTGAATGTTCTATCTTCTCTCTCTCTCTCCCTATCTCTCTATCATCTCTACCTCTCTTTCTGTTTCTCTCTTTTTCCCTTTCTTTCAAAATCTTGCTGTGTGGAAACTTACCTTTCTTATCATGAGAAGACCCACAAGGCTTGATATCTCCAGCCAACGACCAATGAGTACCTAAGGCCTGCTAACAGCCACTTAAGGGAACTTGAAGCAGATCCTCTCAGTCAAGCCTGGCCAACAACTGGATTACAACCTCCTGAGAGACCCTGAGCCAGAAGGACCCAGCTAAACCATCTTAGATTTTCGACCCATAAAAACTAAAATAATAAAAATTTGTTGTTTTAAGCTCTAAGTTTTGGGACAATTTTGTTATATAGAAATAGATAATAAATATAGGATTGAACTTGCTGTGGTTTAAACCAAGGACCAGAGATTTAAGGAAAAAGAAGAAAAAGAAAATTAACTTTCACAACACGGCTTGGCATAGTTTTGTGCTATTTTCTTTGGCTTTTTCTTATTGAGTTCTTTTTTAATTGGGTAAGTCCATATAAGAGAATAATATAAAGTGGAAATGATTCTCTTTGTCCTGAGGATTGAGATAAGGAAGTGGATTGGCAACTTAAACAGTTCAGAAGTTGTGAATTTGAAAAAGTAGAACACAATTTAACGAGCACCCAAATAAGTAATGACATCACATTTGCAGGGGCCCTGGAAATCTATATCTTATAGATAAATCTATATCTTATCTTATCTATATCGACAAGACATAGATAAGTTTTACTATTTTAAAATAGCTTTGTTAATCTGTGTTGTTAAGGAAGAACTGAATTCTCTTCTCTTTTTGTGAAAAAAAATAGTAAGCCATATTTCATTTCACACTGAGAATTATGTTTTCCAGCATCCACAAGTGAACAGGAAAATGAAATGTTTCACATTTTCTTCATACTGTGTCTTTAAAGAAATTAAATAACCAGGCCCAGGACAAGAATAAAATGTAAAAGAAGGCTTTTTGTCTGGGCTAACACGTTTAACGAAGTCATTTAGTCAAGAATTCAAGGTTCTCACATCTTGAGATATTTCTCTAGTACATGCCCAACATCATAGCACAAGATGCAGATTCTGTCTAGTTGGCAAAATATGGAGTTAGCAAAGGTGTGCCCATTAAAATTCCCAGTGTATTTGCCAATATTTAGGCTATGTCATTCCTAGAAGAAGTCCAGGGCAAGCAGGTATTTACTAAATCCTATTTTTGTGTTTCACTGGTTGTTGATGGTCTCATGTTTTCCCAACTTCAGTTATGGTACATTGATTTTTATGTTTTGAACTATCTAATCTTCACAGACAGAAGAGCAAGACAGAAATTCAATTACATTGCAAATTGATATATACTTCGGGCCAAAGCTATGGAGTCATGTCTCATTTGTCTCAGAAGCAGCACATCACTGGGAATGTAGAAGTGTTAAGAACGGGTTCTCCGTGTTCAGAGAATATGTGCCACTAGGTTAGAGATTCCTTGGCCTTATTTAAGTTTCAGACTGGAACAAGATTGGTGTCTTTTTTAGTGCATGTAGCAAGGCTGTTTTAATGCTTTTTTTCTTAAAGTTTAGCACACTCGTCTCCGAATATATGGTCAACCAATGGACTCACCTATTGCTAAACACCCCTTGCCAGTGTTAAATATTATTCCTACTGGTGCCCTGAACCATATTATTCTCAGTTCTAACTTCAAGTCTAGGTACGTATCTTTCCTCAGTCTCCAGATACAGCAAACATCCCAAACACAAAGGAAATGTTTTTTTATTTTTTTTATTTTTTTTTTTTTAGGAAATGTTGTTAAAAATATAGTGTTCCCCTTTCTTCAGTTTTTCTCATAAAAATAACTTCCTAAATGCTTAGCCATGGATACTACATCTTTTATGAAACCTAGAACACACTCTGGATGTTAAGAGTGGTTATTGGGTTAAAATTGAATGTGTAAAATGTCTGACTTATCTAATAGGTGAGTGTTAAATCACTACTCACCTCAACCCTTGACAATGAACAAGAAGAGTAAAAAGTCCCTATCCTGGTATTTATATACCTATTATCACCCTGGCATATAAGTAATGATAATTCCCCTCTTATTAATGTGATGAAATACGTGATACAGTAGAAAGTTAAAGTTTTGAGGTCTTGTTGTCCAGCACCGTCTTTTAAAAGAGGACAAGAGACCTTTCTACGGTTATAGAGAGAAAAACTGAGATATTTGTCTCCCAGTCCAGGGTTCATTTAATTATATTATTTTCCATTACAACATATTTAGCAGTTAACTAATTTAAAATTCATGAAAATTTCAGGGTACATATTATTTCATCAACAACTCTCAGTATGACTCCCCTCAGGCTACTTAGTAAAGGAAAACACTTGCCAGGTTTTTTTTTTTACATCTATTCATGCTACAAATACTCATTAATCCACAATCTGTGAGATAGACATTATGTCTGTGATACGGAGGGAGTTAGGCATATTCCCCTGCTCTGTGTACCTTTGATAATAAATTAAATGATTCCTTCATTCAAATTTTTCCTACTAGCTTTTTTAAGTGATTAAGAAAAATTATGTTCTGTAAGTTCTATGTTAAGGTGTTTGACTTCTTCTTTTAGAGTAGCTAACTAATATCAAACTAAAAACGAACTCAGAAGTACTATGCGGATGGAATAAAAATATAGACAGCTGCTTGAAGGTCTCAAAAAAAAAAAAGATAATGCTAGGACTTGGGTGGGATGACACTATGCAGGAGTGTCCAAGCTTTTGACTTCTCTGTGCCACACTGGAAGAGTAAGAGTTGTTTTTAGCCACGTATTAAATACACAAACACTAATGAAAGCTGGTGACTAAAAAAAGAGAAAAGGTCTGTGCTCAATTTTCATGATATCTGCCACCTGAGATAGGCAAAAAAGTCCTTGCATACTCTGCATACAGCCTGCAGGCCACAGGTTGGACACCCCTGCTAGAGAGAAGAAAAACATGATAAGGCGATTTCTTCATTTTCACTATTTTTTTTTTCCTCAAGGTATTTCCTAATTAATGGTGTGATATATACAGAGGCGTTAAAAAAACCACTGGATTATGTGGCACTACCACTGATATATGAGACTATGTTAACAGTGTCAAGTAAGGAGAAGACAGAGGATGGAGACTGAAAAAGATCTCCAAAAAACAAGGGCTTAGAACTTTCCAAATTTGACAAGAGACATAAACCTACAGATTCTGAAGCCTGATTGAACCCTAAATAGAATAAATGCAAAGAAATATACACAAATACCATACTGCCTGAAAACTAGATACATGTACAAATAAAAATGTTAAAAAGCAGTGGAAGAGAAACACTATCTTACCTACTAGACTAGAGGAGAAGCAGTTTGAAAGACAGCATACCTTTCATCAAAAATAATGAAGATAATAATGGTGGTGACAAGAGGCTGGAGTGGGGAGCACAATTGCAGAATCCAGGAGGTTCTTGCGTGCAGGAATCAAACAGCATTTGTTTCTGGGGAAACCAACTTCCAGCACAGCAGCAATGGAACCCTTGTGGCTTTCATTGCCAAGGATCTCAATCCAGCAGCCTTCACATTCTCCAGGTGCCTAAGCCACCACTTCTCTTTTCCAAAGCCACCATCTCTGCTGCATCCATGGGCGCTTTGGCCCAAGGACATAACAGAGCCATAGTACGCATACCTATAAATTGTCCCGAGGCACCTCACCACAGGCTCCTACTCCACTGCCATTTGCACCTGAGCCTGACCCCTATAACCTGGCTACTACACACTGTCAGCCTTAACTGCCACAGCTGTACATGCATGCACATTTGCAGTTTAGCCTTGCAGCTGCCAGCACACACACAGACAGCCTAACTCCTGTTGCCACCACATAGCTAGCTCCTACAATTGTTCATGTGAAAGCTGCTAGTCCCCAGTGCCATGTTTGCATATATAGCAAGCCACAGCCCCTGCCTCTGACCCCAGGCTTTACTTCATGTGTCAGACTGCAGCTTTCCTCTGCTGACATGGACATGCTTGCAGATGGCTTCTGCAATGAAACATGTGCACACAACTGGCTCTGGCCTCCACTACCACCAGCCCTGGACCCGATCACTAGGCACAGAGGCACAGATGAGGACCCCAATAGTCTTCCCAGCTACTGCATATCTACCACATTTATGTCCAGTTTATGCAGGTACCAGCATCAGCAGACCCTAGTTGCTGGAGACAATAAGACTGGCATGTCCCCTTCCCCCGACTGTCCCTCAGATGATAGGCCTTCTTAAGTAAAACCAGTCCATAAAGTCTGGGAGGTAACTGCTTCTTCAAATTCATAAACACCTTCACAAATGTTCAAGGATCCTGAAGAATCAGGTAAACATAACACCACCAAAGGAACACAATAAACCTCTAGTAATTGACCCCCCAAATTAGAGGTACACAAATTGATAAAGAATTCAAAATAATTGTTCTACAGAAGATCAGAAAATTACATGACAGCACAGATAAACAACTTAATAAAAGTAAGATCACAATATGAGAAAACATGAGAAGCTAGAGATTTACAATATTTTAAAAAATTGGAACTGTAGAATACAATAACTGGACTAAAAAATGTAGAGGAGAACTTCAGTAGCACATTAGATAAAAAAGAATTAGTAAACTTGAAAACAGATCATTTGCAATCATCTATTTATCAGAGAAAAAAGAATTAAAAAAAGAAGAAATCCTATGACATATATGGGACAAGACGAAGAGAATTAACTTTTGCATAGTAGAAGTTACAGAAGAAGAAGACAAAGAGAAAAGGACAGAAAGTTTATTTAAAGAAATAATGGCTGAGAACTTCTTACATCTGAGAAAAGATACATTCAGTTACATGAAGCTTAAAGGTCTCCAGTCAAATTCAACACAGAGACAAGCTGACCAAGACAAAATATAATAAAACTAAAAAATATCAAAAACAAAAACATTCAAAGGAGCAAGAGAAAAAAGCATATTATATATAAGGGAGACTTATGTGGCTATCAGAGGATTTCCTAGTAGCAATCTTGAAGGTCAGTATAAACCGGGACAATTTGTTAAAAGTGCTGAAAGAAAAAAAAAAGCCTACCCACCAGGAGAACTTTATCTAGCAAATCTGTCCTTCAGAAATAAGAGAGAAATAAGGACTTCCCCAGACAAACAGAAGGTGAAGGAGTTCATCACCACTAGATCTGTCTTCCAGATGACACTAAATAAAGGGAGTTCTTGAAGGTGAAAAGAAAAGGATGCTAATCAGTAAGATGTAAAAATATAAAAGTATAAATATCATTGCAAAAAGTAAATACAAAGCACAAGCAACTAAAACAAAAATAGGTAAGTTGGGGGGTACAAACTAAAAAGCTTCTAGATAGAAAAAGGCATAATTAAAAGAGTGAAATTTCAACCTATGAAATGGAAGAATATATTTACAAACCATATACTTGGTAAGAGATTAATATTAAAATTATATAAGTAACCTCTACAAATAAGTAGCAATAAAACATAGCCCAATTTTTAAATATGGACAAAGGGCTAGAAAAGACATGTAAATGGCCAACAGGTATTAAAGGATGCTTAACATCATTTATCATCAGGGATATCAAAACTATAGGATGGGCTGGGTGCAGTGGCTCCCATCTGTAATCCTAGAACTCTGGGAGGCCAAAGCAGATGGATTGCCTGAGCTTACAGGTTTGAGACCAGTCTGAGCCAGAGGGAGACCTCGTCTCTGAAAATAGCTGGGCATTGTAGTGGGCACTTGTAGTCTCAGCTACTCAAGAGGCTGAGGCAAGAGAACTGCTTGAGACCAAAAGTTTAAGGTTGCTGTGGGCTATGACACCATGAACACTTGTGAGAGTGACAAAGTGAGACTCTGTCTCAAAAAAACAAAAACAAAAAGTAGGAATATCACCTCACATTTGCTAGGATGGTCAGTATCCCCACTCCCAAGCAAAAAAAGAAAACCCAGAAAACGACAACTGTTCATAAGGATGTGAAGAAATTGAAACCCTAGTGTACTGTTGGGTTATGAAAGTATGAAAGTTCTTCAAAATATTGAAAATAGAGAGACCATGTGTTCCAGAAATCCCACCTTGTGGCATACTTCTAAAAATAAGTGAAATCAGGATCTCAAGGAAATATTTGCACTGCCATGTTCATTGCAGCACTATTGATAATAGCTAAAATATAAAAACAACAAAAATGTTCCTTAAGAAAATGTGGCATATACATACAATGGAAAGTTACGCAGCTTTAAAAAAGGAAGTCCTGTTGCATGCGACAACATGGGCATTGAAGATACCATACTACATGAAATAAGCCAGTCGCAGAAGGACAAATACTGCATGAGCCCACTTTTATGAGGTATCCGGTTTACTCAAAGTCATAGAAACATACACATACACACATACGCAAAAAATAAATAAATAAAATAAATAAAATAAAGCCAGAAAGTAGAATGGTTGCCAAGGGATAGTGGAAGAGGGAAATAAAGAGTTTCTGTTTAATGGATATATAGTTTTAGTTCTGAAAAATAAAAAAGTTTTAAACGTCTGCTGTACAATATTTACTTATAGTTAACAGTACTATACCATACACTCAACATTTATTAAGGGTAGATTGTATGTTATGTGTTGTTTTACTACAATAAAAATATAGGTGTCACTTATTAAGCCATCATAAATCCTAAAGAGCCAAAATTTTTTCATTGAATGCTTATAGTACCTTAAAGTCCTTTAAAGAGATTTGAATCTTTTTTCTACTCATATTTAAGAATATTTAAGTATCTCTAAGTTGGATTTACATTAATTTTTAACTTTAAAAATATCATGACACTTACACTGTTACAAAAGTAATTATTTTCTACCCATAACACATTTTTGAGTTTAATTCACCCAAGTTAATCGGAATTTATGTCTTCAAGAGTTTAGTAGGTAATCTGCAAAGGCATCTTGTTATGGCAACACGAAAAAGAGGATTATTACTTCCCAAGAGATGCTTAAAACATTTTTGGCTCCGCTAAATGGAATTTATATCTGGAATCTCCATTGCCCTTAATTGAAAACTCCAGTTTATTATAATGGTTTTAATATGCTAAATCCCAAGCATGGTTAGTCCTGATACATTCATTTCCTGAGAATATAGGATTAAAGAATTTTCTCGCTCTTTTCCACTTAAATCTCAATTTATTTGGTTTGGCTGCAATGGTCTGAAACAATAGCTACTTCATTAACTTTGTTCTTCATTTATTCCAATCTGTAATATCCTTAACTTCTGATACTTTATCACATTGTCCTGGTCAGTTGGAAGTGATCTTTTGGAAAAGCTGTGAACAAGATGAGCCTGCATCAAAGTAGTAAATAAGAGATTGGAGCTAAGTTTTAATTGAGGTAACTACTTCATTCCACTGGGAATAGTTCACTTTGGATTATTCTCAGAATTTCTGTATTTGAATACCTTATGCAGCTAAATGGATTTCCTATCCATGAATAAGTTATATTAGTAACTCATATTTATAATTAAAAATTGATGTAACTATTCTAGGAAGCTTCCAATGAGGCAAATTAAGGTACAAAGAGGGATTTGGCAGAAATAAGAGGAAGAAAAAAAAAAACAAGATCAGATTACAAAGAAATTCTACACTCTACATACAATGATAAATAGATACCATTGCTCCTTGGCTTTTCAAATTAAGTATATTTTTATATTTAATCAAATCCAATTGATTCTATAATATAATAGTCCTCTAGGAAGACCTTTCAAATTGTAGTCATTCCCAAATGGTAGTCTGTGGAGCAATCTTTTATCTATTCACGGTAATTGTTTCAAAAAGTTAACACCACAACATTTATTAATAATAATTCTCTGAATTAGACAACTGGAGAAGCTGAAGCCAACGGACAACAGTTTATGTGCCCAAAATATGTGGTCACTGAGTTAAGTCTTTTGGTGCCTAGATTCCTACAAAAAATGGATACTTCTATTGTTGTCAAAAAGTTACATATAGCCCATTCACTTGAGTAATTGTCCCTAATTATAGCTGCATATTGCCTATGATGTGAAAATAATGAAAAATTATTTTTCCAGGAGTATAATCACTTTTTTCAAAAAGAGGGATATATCATTCACTTTAAAAATTCAAGACATATTGATTAAATTGGATAGGCTTGAAATATGATTAATCAGAAAGCATTAAAAGTAATCCATAGAAATTGGTTGGGGAGAGTTCATGCAAATCCATTGAACTCCATTTTGTCTCTGCTTTAAACATTTTCATAGATTGAATTGTGAGTTTATGTTAATTTATTGGCAGACTACAAATTCTTCCCTAGGAAAGGCTGCATACCACCCATGCTGAATTTTGACATGTGAGCAGATTGGTTCCTCATTTCATTTTGAGTAAATAGAAAGCTAAGTCAATTAACAGCATCACTCACAGGAAATATAGGCGGCAAGGTTGACTAGCTGTGAGAGAGCCAAAATTATCCAAATGGAATGTATTTTAACAGAGATATTGGCTAAGGAAGAAAAAAGTAATGCCAATTTTTTAAAAAAAAATTATTATATGGATTGGAAGAGAGCACTATCATGCATTGCTAGGCAAATAGCACAGAATTCAACATTCCCAGGTGTTGCCAATTGCAGCTTTTTAAAATTGGATATTGTTTTTTGTTGGATTGATAATGGCATCTTCTGACTAGTTGACATTGACATTGAAATAACTTTCTCCTGAATCTCCTTACTGGGGGCGTATGTCTTCATAAACGCCAGTGTTATGCATAGTGACGATAGTAATTTCACTAATAAAAGATTAAAATTGGATAAAAAAGAAAACTTAACTGATGTGTGCACAGGAGTGCTCTATGGACCAGTAGTTCTCAGAAGATCCTTATTTAGTGTAACTTTAGAGATTCAACCTTGCAACTGGAAGTATGGAGTGTATAATGAGAACATGTTCATTCATTCCAAGTGAACCAGAATTTACAATCAACAAGAGCTTTCCTGTAAAATAGTGCTATGCAATAAGATTATTGATTTTACAAACTTATTAACAGAACTGTTTTTTTTAATTCTCCCACTTAATAAGCTAGATACAGTAGCATCAAAATATAGTGGATCACAACAATCAGACTGATTTTGAAACATGTCCAAGATTGCGTGGTAGCAGTACAAATTGCATCTCTATTCATTCCTAGCCTGGCACACAAAATAAAAAGTATGTTACAAATGAAATTAACATAAAGGAAAAAAATTGGGGTTGCATATGCCATGTGGTTTAAAGTACACATTGTTGAATAATAAGCCTGAGCCACACCTGACCTTGTTTTGAAAAAACAGTGACCTGATACTGCCGAAGTCATCATTTATTACTTTGAAGCAGTTACTTGCATCATGGTTCTACTTGAATTAAATAGATTTTCTTTTTTTTTCTTTTTTTTTTTTTTGAGATAGAGTCTCACTATGTCACCCTTGGTAGAGTGCTGTAGCATCACAGCTCACAGCAAACTCAAACTCTTGGGCTTAAGCAATTCCCTTACCTCAGCCTCCCAAGTAACTGAGACTACAGGTGTCCACCACAACATCCAGCTATTTTTTTGGTTGTAGTTGTCATTGTTGCCAAGCCTGGGCTGGATTCGAATCCACCAGCTCCAATGTATGTGGCTGGCACCCTAGCTGCTGAGCTACGGGCACCGAACCTCTTTTTGTTGTTGTTGTTGTTGTTAATATATGTGGAAAACTTGGCTACATAAAATAGCCAGAGTTTGTGAATGTCTCACAGTTAAATAAAACAAATAGCATTGGTCTCTCTCTCTCTTTTCTCTGTCTCTTTGTCTCTATCTTCACTTCTGTCTTTCTTGCTTTTTGTGTCTCTCTTTCTCACACACACACAAACACCCATAGATGCCACTCACAATTACACTCATAGAACATTGAATTTATAACTCTCATACTTATGGGTATTTACAGGTAAAGAAATAATAATGATAAAATTAGATTATCCAGATAAAACAACTTCGTTAGGAAATTCATACTCCAATACTTATCCTGTAAATTAACTCTTTTTTTTTATTAGATCATCACTGTGTACATTACTGCGTTTATGGGGTGCAATGTGCTGACTCTATATACAAGCTAGAATAATTAACTCTTGTTTCAAATATTACTAGTTGGACTCAAAATATCTTGGTTTTTCAATTCAAGGTGGGGGACAAGAGAAGAAGAGGGAAAGTGATGGGGGGATTATGGTATATGGATGTGTGGCACACCCCTTGGGGTCAGGATACAATTATAAGAGGGACTTTACGTAACAAATGCAATCACTGTAACCTGATTCTCTGTACCCTCAATGAACCCCAAACAATAAAAAGATTATCGATTTTTAAAATCTCATTTGGGATTATTATTACACTAATGGCTAACATAGGTGAAAGCAAGGGAAGATGCCTTGAGAGAAGAAATGTCCTGGGGCTTTTCCTCTGAACATGTCACTCATTTTTTTGAAGTATCTAACTTTGTTCAGATAACCAAATGTTAGTGCATAGGGGAAACAATCATCCAAGGAGGAAGTCACAGGGACTCAAGCCAGAGCTATACAGGTGGGGGAGGGGGACAGAAAACAGAAATCAAACATAGGTTTCCTGTTGGTCTCTAGCTAGTGTATTAATAGTTAATATAGACAGCCACAGAATCCATACAGATTCAGAGATCTCTATCGTTCTTACTAAAACGTAGCTAGTAAAAGTATATTTTGATGTATTTTAAAAAACAACACAAGTTTTCTAACCAGAGACTCCATTTTTCCCAAGTGTTATTTTCCATCTGTTTGCAACAGCTTCAGGGCTAGGATGGCTAACCATGGTTGGCACTGTTTCTGACAAAGTGTTTATTTGTGGTGCATTTGTATATGTGTGTGTTTTGTTTTGTTTTGTTTTGTTTGTTTTGTCTCCAGAATCCTTCAGCGAATTCTCTCTTGGCTGCCGCAGAACCAAATTATCTTTCAATGAAATGCTGCCAAGTGAATTACGTTTATAGTAAGCCTTAACTTATGTTCCAAGCTTACTAGGGCTTTCGAACACCTTCACATAGTTTTAAAAATCATCAATCTGCAATTGCTTCATCCCGGTCATTAATGTAGGAGTTCAAACAAAGTACAATGTATGTAAACGTTAAAATTACCAGAATCCCCTTGTACGTAATAGCAGTACAGGGAGTAACTCTCACCAGTGCTTCTCAGTATACGTTTAAAAGTTGATAATGTGGAATTGTAACTGACAACAGGAAGAAGTAAAATACTGGGTTGGGTACTGGCACCAATTGCAGTGGGTGATTAACATTTATGAAAGGAGATTCATTTGTAGTTCTCAACAGCATGAGAGAGGACAGGCTTTCTATTTTTATTGGTAGTCTGAGCTTTAACTTTTAATATCCTCCGTGGGCTCTTGATCAGAAATCACCCTTCTTACTTAAGTTGATATGGCTGCATTCATTGCTACCCACAAGCATGACAATTTCCTCTGATAACATTGGAAATGTCGTATAAACTATGCGTTTCTCTTTTTGAATTTATTAAATGAAGACAGAGACAGATCTATGGAGAATCAAGATCTGTCAGGTGGCAAAGAACAACTTGAGAATTTGCATGTATAAAATGACCTTTCAAATAAGAATGGTGAATAAATTATATTTCACCTTTGTGTAGAAGGTATTTCTGGGAAGCATTTATTTCATTGGAGAAAAAAATAAGAATTAAAAATTTATTATAAATGAATTTGATTCTGCTTTGCATACTAGAATTGAGCTTCAGGAGTCCTGAACTTGATAGATTCCATTTTTTCAATGCATACTCAAACCACAAAAAGTGAGCAAAACTGGTTTATTCAAGGTTTGGTTTTATATATGCAGACCACATGTTCTTTATTTACCATACTGCCTACAATTCTACCGTTGATATCAGTTCAGTATTGTGAAAGTATAACTGGATTTAAGAAGAACTGGATTTAGGCCCATATTTATAATTTGTGAGTCATATTTAAAATATTTAATGTCTTTAAACTTAAATTTTCTTAGCTATTGTGAGAATCAAAGGAATATACCAGATATAATTACTTTTGCAAAATGTAAAATGCAAAAACATGCAAGCTGTTACCATTCTTTTCGGTTGAGATATTTTAACTCTTTCAGTTTTTAATTTTATGAAAAGGGTCGTAGTTTACTATTATAAGTCATTAATCATTGCTGCCTTTATTAACTACTCATTTTTGTACCAGAGACAGAACATACATTATTACATTGAATCTACTTCGTTCTCATCACAACTGCATGAGGTGATACTATTATTATTGCAATTTAAACATAAGGAAACCAAGACATTGAAACATCTGGCCAGATACAACCTACATTTAAATTGCATCTTCAGGTTCGAACCCGGTCCAGGCCAGGTAAACAACAATGACAGCTGCAACAAAAAAATAGCTGGGCATTGTGGTGGGTGCCTGTAGTCCCAGCTATTTGGGAGGCTGAGGTAATTGGATTGCTTAAGCCTAAGAGTTTGAAGTTGCTGTGAGCTGTGATGACACAGCGCTCTACTGAGGGTGACATAGTGAGATTCTGTTTCTAATCAATCAATCAATATATATATATATATTGCATCTTCATAGCCAGGCACGGGGATGGTGTGCCCCTGTAATCCCAGATACTTGGGACACTGAGGCAGAAGGCTTGGTTGAACCCAGGAGTTTAAGACTGCAGTGCAGTATGTCACTGCTGCATACTGCATTCTAGCCTGACCGACACAGCAAGAATGTGTCTCTTATTAAAAAAAAAAAAAAAAAAACCAACTAAATTTCAGCTTTGTGAGAATTGTTTGATTCTAAACGGTTGTTTAATTTTCTTCCACCTTTAAAATACATTTAGAAGTACTAGCATTATAGTGGTCTTGAAGAACTGGAAATAAAGGTATCTAATGGTTAAGAACTCTCATAAGAATTCTCTTATGAGAATAATGGTAGTTGGTAACAGAAGCAGTAATCAACTGGGTAAGGCCAGCACTGCAATTCACTTCTTCATCTCCCAACAAAGGGTCTGGAGCAATGTTTTGCAAACTTTTTTAATCTCATGGCCTAATTGAAACTATAGTTAAACTTCCATAGCACACGAAAGTTTTGTTGACAAAAAAAGAGAGTTAAAAAAGAATATGTGGGGGGGAGGGAGAGGGGAAAGGGGAATGGGTGGAGGGAGGGGGATTGGAGGGATCACTTCTGAGGTTTATTTTACAAGGGTACAAGTGAATCTTTCTAAGAGTAGAATGTGAACGTTTTAAAATGATAACTAAGAAAATGATATGAAGGCTATGTTAACCAGTTTGATGGAAGTGTTTCGGATTGTGTGTGAAAACCCCACATTGTACCACAGAAGTGCATTAATGTACATAGTTACCATTCAATAAAAAAATGAATTGTTAAAAAAAAAGAATATGTGCTTACAGTGCTTTGACTTTCTTTTGAAAATAATTTAATTAATGATCTTTAAAAAATTTTCACGGCACACCTAAGATTCTCTTACAGCAGACCAGTGTGCCACGGCACACCAGTTAAAAATCACTGGTCTAGAGTAATGTCAAGTAGAACTTTCTTTAATGATTGAAAACTTTGATACCTCTGCTGTATTTACAGTACAGTAGCCATTAGTTACATGTTCCTATTAAGCACTTGGAATATAGCCAGCACCACCAAGGAACTTCTGATATTACTTCATTTCAATTGTGATTTTAATAGCCACTTGTAGCTAGTAGGTATCATGCTGAACAAAATCTAAAGAAGATGAAATTCATTATTTCAGAAATGAATGAATGAAGTAACTCTGTTTCCTAATAAAATTGTTTAAAGAGCATGTATATTTTGCAGAAACTTACAATACCTGATACATTATACTTTTTTTCCTTTCATTTTATCCAGATAAGTAAAGCAGCATGATATCATGACAAGGGCAGTGGACCAAAAGCAAAGCGCCTAGTCATAACAGCCTTCAATTCATAGCATCCTTTATTTTTTGAATGTTATCTACCATCATTGTTATAAAATTGTATCCGTTCATGGATTTGGTATTAAGGTGATACTGCATTAGTACAATGATTGGGGAGGATTCCCTACTTCTCATGTTATGGAATAATTTCTGCAGTATGGGTACTAGGTCTTCTTTGTAAGTCTGGTAACATTCAGCTGAGAATCCATTGATCCAGGGCTTTTTTGTAGTTGTTGTTGGAAGATTTTTATTGCTGCTTCAAGTGTGTTGCTATTTGTCAGTCCAGAAGTTCTATTTCTTCCTGATTGGGTTTTGAGAGGTTATATGTTTTCAGGAATTCGTCCACTTCCTATGTGTTTTTGAGTTTTATATTCACAGACATTTTCATAGTATTCACAGATGATATTTTGTATTTCTATGCTATCAGTTGTAATATCTCCTTTTTCATTTCTCATCAAGCGTCTTTGGGTCCCTTCTCTTTTATTCCTGGTTACTCTAGCAGGAGTTCTATCATTTTTTTATTTTTTGAGACAGAGTCTCACTTTATTGCCCTCTGTACAGTGCTGTGGCATCACAGCTCACAGCAATCTCCAACTCCTAGGCTTAGGTGATTCTCTTGCCTCAGCCTCCTGGGTAGCTGGGACTACAGGTGCCCATCACAATCCCTGGTTATTTTTTTGTTACAGTTTGGCCAGGGCTGGGATCGAACCTACCACCCTCAGTATACGGGGCCAACGCACTACCCACTAAGCAATAGGTGCCACCCAGAGTTCTATCAATTTTGTGTATCTTTTCAAAGGACTGGCTTTTGTTTCATTGATTCTTTGTATTATTTTGTTTTCCATTTCTTTTAGTTCTGTTCTGACATTAGTTATTTCTTTTCTTCTGTTGGCTCTGGGTTTGGCTTGCTCTTCCTTTTCTAATTCCTTGAGATGAGTTATTATATTGTTAATCTGTGCTCTGTCTATCTTTTTGATGTAGGTAGTTAAGGCTATGGATTTTCCCCATAGGATTGCTTTTGCTGAATCCCATGGATTTTGGTTGCTTTTGTACCCTTTATCATTCAGTGTGAAAAATCTTTCGACTTCCCTCTTAATTTCAATATTGACCCAGTAGTTATTCAGCAGCAGGTTGCTTAATTTCCATGACATTGTGCAGGATTGAGTGTTTCTCTTGTAGTTGATTTAGACAAATCAGTATCGTCCCTATACACAAATAAATTTAAGAATCAAATCAAAGACTCAATACCATTCACAATAGCCACAGAGAAAATAAAATACCTGGGAACGTACTTAACCGAGAAGGTGAAAGATGGCTACAATGAGAACTACGAAACACTGGGAAAAGAAATAGTAGATGACACAAACAAATGGAAAAATACATCATACTTATGGACAGACAGAATGAACATTGTTAAAATGTTCAGGACCACCCAAAGTGATTTAGAGATTCAATGCAATTCCCATCGAAATACAGCATTATATTTCCCACATCTAGAAAAAATAATTAATTCTGTACTTCCTTTGGAACCAGAAAGGAGCCTGAATAGACAAAGCAATCTTAAACATAAAAAGCAAATCTGGAGACATCACATTACCAAACTTCAGTCTATACTATGAGGCTATAGTAACCAAAATAGCATAATATTGGTACAAAAATAGAGAAATAGACCTATGAAATAGAACAGAGAACTCACATATAAAACCATCCACACATCCACATATAACCAAGTAATCTTTGACAAGGCAAGTAATAATATAAACTGAGGAAAGAATCCCTATTCAATAAATCATGCTGGGACAATTGGATATCCACATGCAGAAGAATGAAACACAGCCTGTATTACTCAACACTCACAAAAATTAATTCAAAATGGATAAAAGGCTTTAAAGTGAGGCATGAAAGTGTAAGAATTCTAGAAGAAAATGTTGGCAAAGCTCTTCTAGCTATCAGCCTAGCAAAGAATTTATGAAGAAGGCCCAATGTCAAGCACAGTAACAATGAAGATAAATGGGACTTCATTAAATTAAAAATCGTCTGCACAGCCAAGGAAATAATCAACAGAGCACACAGACAACATACAGAATGGAAGAAAATATTCACAAGCTATATACCTAATAGAAGGTTATAAACATAATCTCCAAAGTACTCAATAAAATCAGCAAGGAAAGAACAACCCCATTAAAAAGTTGGGAAAAGACATGAACAGAAGCTTTTCAAAAGAAGATAAACTCATGGTGAGTAAACATATTAAAAAACGCTCAATGTCACTAATTATCAGGGAAATACAAATTAATACTACAATGAGATACCACCTTGCCCCAGTTAGAATAGACTTTATTTAAAACTCCAGCAGCAATAGATGCTGATGTGGGTGCAGAAAGGAATACTTCTACACTCTTGGTGGGACTGCAAATTAGTACTACCTCTATGGAAAACAGTATAGAGATTTCTCAAAGAACAAATGATAGACCTACCATTTGATTTAGCAACATCACTGCCGGACATTTACCCAAAGGAAAAGAAGTTATTTTATATACAAAAAGACACATGTACTGACACGTTTATTGCAGCAAAATTCACAATTGCAAAGATGCAGAATCAACCCAAGTGTCTATCAATTCATGAGTGGATTAACAAAATGTGTTGCATGTATACTATGGACTCAGCCATGAAGAAAGATGAATTAAGGCCTTTTGCAACAATTTGGACGGAACTAGAGATCATTATCCTAAGTATCTAAAGAATGAAGGAACAAACACCACATGTATTCACTATTAAATTAGAACTAACTGGTGAGCATACATGTACATAGAGGGAAGTAATACTCAGTGGAAATTAAGGAGGATGGAAGGGAAAGGGAAGGTTTGGGTGAAAACCTACCTAACAGGTACAATGAGCACTATCTGGGTGATGAACACACTTATAACCCTGACTCAAGCATAACAAAATCTATTTATGTAACCCAAAATGTTTGTATTCTTGTAATATTTTGAAATTTAAAAAAAGAAAAAAATAAGGGGATTACTTCTTAGAGTGGTTAACTTTTTTGAACAAGGCTACATTGTTAATAATTTCTGAAGGACAAAATCAAACCCGTCTGTTTTTTTCTTTTTTAAACAGTAATATAAACTCTTTCAGGAAAACATATGAAATATCTCAAAAAATCACAAAACGTTCATATAATGTCTTATCTACTTTTAAGCTAACTATAAATAATTGCATCTTTATGTTATCAAACCAAGAGACTTCTAAGAATCTCTTTGTTTGATTTACCTTCCTCTGAGAATCCAATTTAACATTTTACTACAAAGATATTCTCCTACACAGTTAAGCTATAAGAAATTAAAAAACAGATATTTTCCATGTTTTCTATTCATTTTTTTCTTCATCAAATGATTATAGGATTTTTCTTGATTTTCGTGTTGAAAACATTGATTTGATGACAGTTTCCCACCATATCAAATTCCACGCAGCACATATTTTTATTTGTAGATACAGACATCCTATAAGGAGAGAACTAACATTTTGTCATTTTCAAGGCAAGAAGTCTAGTTGAGATGGAAAATAGGATACTAAATACCACCAAGACCACAAATATAAATAAGACATGTCTGTGCGCATGTGCATTCATTCCTATCATAATCTTTTGACAAGTCTCTAGACCAGCGATTCTCAATCTGTGGGTCACGACCCCTTTGGGGGTCTCCTGCATATCAGATATTTACATTATGATTCATAACAGTAGCAAAATTATGGTAGCAAAACTATGAAGTAGCAATGAAATTAATTTTATGGTTGGGTGTCACCACAACATGAGGAACTGTATTAAAGGGTTGTGGCATTAGGAAGGTTGAGTCTAGAATTTAGACTAACTCACAACAAATACTGGAGGCTATCGGAAAACAATAGGATGATTGAGTTTAGTTTACAAAATAAGATAATAAAAAAACAGAATTATAGCTCATCTGTAAAAATCAGACTGCTCTAGAATATAACATTGACATTTTTAAGGTGTAAAAAATCCTCTAAACATTGGTATCTTAATTTACTTCAAGTTTGGAGGCATTCATTTCTGTAATTGGGACAAAAGTAATTTTAATTTTTCATGAATAAAGACTCATTTATTTTTATTTCCCATGTTACTCGATTGCCCTTTGGTATATTTTAATTTGTGTGTATTTTTATAGGCATACTTCCTATTCTATGAGATAAATGTTACAAAATATACATCAAGATTCTTAATGACAAAGATTTTTTTTAATTTTTTTATTAGATCATAACTGTGTACATTAACGCATGTATGGGATACAATGTGCTGATTTTATATACAATTTGTCAATTTGGAATGTTTACATCAAACTAGTTAAAGCTTTTAAGCAAGCTTTTTTCCTCCTTTATAATATTTGTGCTGATAAAAATGAGATGAGTTTCTTGATATGTAAATTATAAATATTGAAATATATCCTATAGCTAGTTAGAAAACTTAGAAGCCCAAGGCAAGAAATATAAAAGAAAAAGAGTGGGAATAATAGTCTACCTTTCTATAGAATTTATTCATTTCAAAGCAGAGGATAAAGAAAAAAATATCTATGGAGGACCAGACATATAGTAAATATTTTAATTTCCTTTTCTCTTTCTCTCTTTCAAGTGGTCCTTTTTTAAGGCTTCCAGTTACCAATCTAAGTTTTGCTAAATTTTAAAAACAAAATTAGAGTACTATTATAGGAGCTCTTTTTAATAGGATATGAAAGTATAAGTTTATTTTATATTAGAGAATAGGAAGAAAGTGAAGGCAGAAATGAGAAAGAGAAGAGATCAGAGAGAGAAGGGAGAGAGAGAGGGGAAGATGGGGGGAAAGAGAGAGAAAGGAGGGAGGGAGGGAAGGAAGGAAGGAAGGAAAGAAGGAAGGAAGGAAGGAAGGAAGGAAGGAAGGAAGGAAGGAAGGGAGGGAGGGAGCTACTCTTTATTGAAACACAACACAATGTATTTTGTTCTGTTCAGTGTTTATACAGTAAAGTACTTTTCTTATAAGGACATATTCTAAGTTACTGTGACAATCCACATGAAAACATCCCAATTATTCCTAATATTTGTATACATATCCCTTTATAACACCTTTCATTTGCATTCGTTTATCAAGTGCCTGAAACCATCTTATAAAGAAGTACAGCTATCATTTATCCTCATTAAGGAAAGCAGCTAAGTAAGCCATGGCTGAGAGAGGTTATGAAACCCAAGTGTATTTGAAAAGTAGATGAAAGAACTGGAATTTATCATGCAATTTTGAAAGTTCAGCCAGAATCACAAAAACTCTAGATTGTGGATTATAGAATATGTTTAAAGATTAAAAAGAAACATGCAAATTCCCTTAGCCCAATTGCTAGATTACTTGTTTTATAGAATGTAGGAAATTTTCTTCTGTTTCATTAGCTAAGTAAAAAAAATAAATATATTAATAATTCACAACCTTATGTTTGCCAATTCCTTCCAGTCATACATATTATTTTAACCTCTTCCACTAAGATAATTGTTAAAACTGGCTTAGGCATATTATCGATTTCTTATACTTCTGTATAAATTTTTACCTAACTGCTAAGTGTGGTTGGCTAATCAAAATATGACACAATAATAATTTAAATGTTGAAGGACAAAGAACAATGCTAAGTAATGTAAACTCTGTGAAGAAAAAAATATTATAATGCTGTTTATGTCAAAGTTAAAATGCTTATGGTATAAAAAACAGTTATACTAGTCTTTCTCTACCCATCTAAATTTTTCTACAGTGATAACATTAGGCATATTTGTGTATGGTTATAAATATATACCAACCAGATGACAGGCTATTTAAGATAACAGGAAAAATAAAGTTTCTTCTTCGAGTATGGCTGTGTGAGTAGCTTCACAGATTCACTCCCTAGTGAAATAAGCATTGCTGGTTAAAACTGTTAAACACACACACACACACATACACACACAAAAAACCATTTATGGTCTCTGGTAATTGTCCTCCGGGCCTACAGCAAAAGAAGAAATATTTATTCAGGAAAATCTATTGAAAATTAGTAATAACAGTAGAAATGTGTTGCCTCTGAGAAGTGAATTGCTCCCTCCCTCTGCCCCCACTTTAGCTTAACAGAAGCTCAAATCTGAGCTTGTGTGCTTAAGTAGGTGATGGTGCCTCTCCCCTCTGCTCCTTATTAAAGAATACAGTATTTCATCAGGAAGGATCAGTTACCAACCTTTCTCACCCTCTCTAAATCTATGTTGTAGAAACTGAATTCCTGCAGAGTAAACCCAAGAGATCAGGGGCACCCTTCTTTCCCTAGCTCTGAGGAACAACAGACTAAGAAATGTTCAGGCCTCAACTGCCATCACCACAGCCTGCTGGAAGGACAGAGATTTCATGAAGAAAATCAAGAAGACCACAAACTATCACTCTAGTTAGCAATTGGTCTAGTGGCTTAGAAATTTTGTGTGGAGGGAGAAACAATCATTAAGAAAAGGAAATTCCAGAACTCTCTACAAAACAACTTAAGAAACTGACTTTATTTGAACAGAGTGTGGGGAACTTCAGGCTTAAGGGCGCCCTCAAAAATGACAGTTACTTTTGTAATATTCTGAAATTTTAAAAAAGCAAGCATTTGGGGGACAAGATATAAAATTTGAGTATGAGTTCAGTAGTAGATAGTGTTAGGCAATATTATTATATTTTTAGTTGTGATAATAGAATTGTAGTTACGTAGGAAATTCCTTATTTTTTAAAAGCTGTATTCTAAAGTATTTAGGGACAGCATGTCATGATACCTACAACTTAGATTTCAAAACTTTAGAAAAAAGCAAATGAAGCAAATATGACAAAAAGCTATAAAAATTTGCAGACTCTAAGTAATAGGTAAATAGGTATTTATCATAGTATTCTTTTCACTTTTGTATGTTTAAAATTTTAATAATAATAAATATAAACAAAACAAAGTTAAAAAATAAAGAAGAAAAGAGATTTTCCTATTAAACTTGAAAAATGGGGAGATATAGGCCTATCACCCCAGATGGGATTTGGACCCACAATCTCTGGCTTAGGAGACATTAAGTTAGTCAGTTAGATATAAGCATTCCACACTGCATGTAAAATCAGCACATTGTACCCCATAAATGTATTAATGTACACAATTATGATTTAATAAAGAAAAAATTAAAATAAAAAGGAAAATAAATAAAAAATTAAAATTGGAAAATGTTCATACAAAACACCCCTCTTGTAGACTGAAAATGAGCATTAACATATTGAAAGTTCAGATAAGTCTTGCACAAAAGCAAAAACCTAAAAAACAAACAAATACAAACCCAGCTCTTCTTAGTTAAGAGAAACAAGCTCAACTATAGGCCAGCTAGCTCACTAGAAAGAACTATGAAAAAAGATAGAAAGAGCCCTTCTAGTGTCAGAACAGACCTCAAAAACTACCCCTGTGTAACTTTAATTAGATCTGATGGTAGAGCAATCTATATACCCCAGGACGTTGTGAACAATAGAGTAATCAGGTTGGAATTAGTAGAAGCTAATAGCTGTGTGTGATACCAAATTACCTCCTTCATGTTTACATGGATGGAACTGGAAAATGTGCTTCTTAGCAAAGTGTCTCAGGAATGGAAGAAAAAGTATCCAATGTACACAGCCCTTTAGTGTTGCTGATTTTCTTAGAGACAGTTCATACTGCTGAAGGAAGCCATCCAGCCAGTGTTGTGATGCTTTGAATTCTGGGGATATTTCGAACTGTGGTGCCACTGCAAGGGCAAATGCTTGAATTTCAGCCCTGCGCACAACCAAAGCCTTTGCTCTGCTGTCAGCAATCCATTCACAGATTATGTTTTCCAGCTCAGGAAATAAAGGTTGCCGACCTGAACCACACTCACGCTTCTTAGCATTTCCTCTGTCCACATGTAGACTGAGGTTATGGTATTCTGCCCGCCATTTTCAGACCATTCAGATATCCAACTTCTCTTTGCAGAAAGCTGTAAGATTCTTGCCCTGGGCGTCTTTGACAATTCCTTTCTTGTACACTCAACAGAATAGCTCTTTCTTTTTGCACTCATCTTGTCTGGGGGTACAGATACTCAGGAAAAGAAGAGATAGGCCAGCAAAGCTGATATGTAAGGGCTGAATTATTTACTATATTTGAGACCCAGTGAGCACTGGGTCCAACCTGCACAGTGGAGATGGGATGATGATCTCTCTGGGCGCAATAGCAGACTGCTTGCTGAAGATTTTCCCCTATCCCCTGGTGTTTGTGCGGCAGGTGAGGGAGTGAGAGAGGCTCACAGACTGTTGCTGGTTGGTGCTAGGGAGAAGCAGCTTTACTGATGTTTCTGTGGGGTGAGAGAGGCTCACAGACTGCTGCTGGACTGGTGCTGGGTAAAATAGCAGCCACAGCTTTCCTTCCTCCCCCTGGGAACACACAATATGGTAAAAACACGGAGCGTCCTGCTTCTCATTTCACTAAGGAGACTTTCACTGTGGAGACCTCCA
>CAUYQV010012490.1:0-27936 GCA_963574575.1 Galagoides demidoff | reverse complement strand
ACAACCAGGTGGGTTTCATCCTTGGGACCAGAGTCCCAAGGATGGTTCAATATATGTAAATCCATAAATATAATACATTACATAAACAAATTAAAAAACAAAGACCATATGATTCTCTCAATAGATGCAGAAAAAGCTTTTGACAATATCCAACATCCTTTCTTGATCAGTATGCTTAAGAAAATAGGCATAGAAGGAACATTTCTTAAACTGATAGAGGCCATCTACAACATACCCACAGCCAATATAATATTGAATGGAGTAAAATTGAAATCATTTCCACTCAGATCAGGAACCAGGAAAGGATGCCCACTGTCTCTATTGCTTTTTAACATTGTAATAGAAGTCTTAGCCACCGTAATCAGGCAAGAGAAGGCAATCAAGGGTATCCATATAGGACCAGAGGAGATCAAACTGTCACTGTTCGGAGATGATATGATTATGTATTTGAAAAACCCCAAGGAATCAACTACAAAACTCCTAGAAGTGATCAAGAATAAAGCAATGTCTCAGGCTACAAAATTAATACTCAAAAATCTGTAGCCTTTATATTTACCAACAATAGTCAACAGGAAAAATCAATCAAGGACTCTATTCTCTTTACAGTAATGCCAAAGAAGATGAAATATCGGGGAGTGTATCTAACTAAGGACGTGAAAGATCTCTATAAATAGAACTATGAAACCCTGAGCTTAAGATGTCAACAAATGGAAAAATGTGCCATGCTCATGGCTGGGAAGATCAACATTGTTAAAATGTCTATACTACCTAAAGCAATCTACAGATTTAATGCAATCCCTATTAAAGCACCTCTGTTATACTTTAAAGACCTGGAAAATAAGTACTTCCTTTTATATGGAAACAGAAAAAAACTTGAATAGCCAAGACATTACACAGAAATAAAACAAATCCGGAGGAATCACACTTCCAGACTTCAGACTATACCATAAATTGATAGTGATCAAAACAGCATGGTACTGGTACAAAAATAGAGAGGTAGATGTAATGGAACAGAATTGAAGATGAAGAAGTGAATCCAGACACTTATCATCATTTGATTTTTTGATCAGCCTATTAAAAATATAAGTTGGGGAAAAGATTCCCTATTCAACAAATGGTGCTGGGTGAATTGGCTGGCAACCTGTAGAAAACTGAAACTGGACCCACACCTTTCTCCTCTAACAAAAATTGACTCTCACTGGTTTAAAAACTTAAACTTAAGACATGAAACAATAAAAATTCTTAGAGAGAGTACAGGGGAAATCCTTGAAAAAATTGGCCTGGGGCCAGGCATGGTGGCTCATGCCTGTTGTCCCAGTACTGTGGGAGGCAAAGGCAGGTGGATCACCTGAGCTCAGCCGAGTTCAAGAATAGCAGAAGACTGGCATGAGGCAGAGTAGGGAGCCAGTGTGAGACCCTGTCTCTACAAAAAAAAAAAAAAAAAAAAAAAAGCTGGACATTGTGGCGAGCACCTTAATCCCAGCTACATGGGGGACAAGAAGGCAAGAGAATCACTAAAAGGAAGAAAGAAAAAATTGGCCTTGGAGAATACTTTATGAGGAGGACACCCTGGGCAATTGAAGCAATATCAAAAATACATTAATGGGATCTGATCAAATTTAAAAGCTTCTGCACTGCCAAGAACACACTAAATAAAGCAAACAGACAGCCCTCAGAATGGAAGAGGATTTCTGCAAGTTATATTTCTGACAAAGGTCTAATAACCAGAATCCACAGAGAACTCAAACTAATTACTAAAAAAAAAAAAAAAAAAAATGTGATCCCATTTTATTGTGGTCAAGAGACATGATCAGACGCTTCTATGAAGAAGATAGGCGCATAGTCTACAGACACATGAAAAAATGCTCATCATCATTAATCATCAGAGAAATGCAAACCAAAACTACTCTGAGATACCATCTAACTCTAGTAAGAATAGCCCACATCACAAACTCCCAAAACTACAGATGTTGGCGTGGATGTGGAGAAAAGGGAACACTTCTACACTGCTGGTGGGAATGCAAGCTAGTACGTACCTTTTGGAAGGAAGTTTAGAGAACACTCAGGGATCTAAATATAGACCTCCTATTCGATCCTGCAATTCCTCTTCTAGGTGTGTATCCAAAGGACCAAAAATCATTTGGCAATAAAGATATTTGCACCAGATTGTTTACTGCAGCTCAATTCATAATTGCTAAGTCATGGAAGAAGTCCAAGTGCCCATCAACCCATGAATGGATTAATAAATTGTGGTATATGTATACCACGGAATACTATGCAGCATTAAAAAAAATGAAGACTTTACCTCTTTTATGTTTACATGGATGGAGCTGGAAAATATTCTTCTTAGTAAAGTATCTCAGGAATGGAAAAAAAAAATATCCAATGTACTCAGTACTACTGTGAAACCAATTTACAATCACACACATGCATGTGAAAAATGAAACACAACTATAGCCTAGGATGAAGGAGGGATGGGTAGCGCGTGGGGAAGGGAGCAGGGAGGGTTGGTAGGGGGGCCACACCTATGGAACATATTGCAAGTTGGATCTATTAGGTGTAGAACACAAATGTCTTAATCCTGTAATTGGGTAAAAGAGGTGAAGGCTATGTTGCTTAGTAGGATGTAAGCACTCCAATTTGTACAAATAATCAACACACTGAATCCCATAATGGCATAAATGTATTTATGATCTATGTACAAATAACTAAATAAATAATAATAATAATAATAATAATAATAAAGAAAAACAGACAAATGCCCAAGAAACATATGAAAAAAATGCTCAAGCTCACTAATTATCAAAAAACTAAAAATTAACCAGCAATGAGATACCAGCTTTCCTGTCAGATCATCATTATTTATTATCAAAAAATAATACATGTTGACATTGTTGCAGTAAAAAGGGAATGCTTATACACTGCTGGTGGAAACAGAAACTTGTACAGCTATAGAGTAATATGAGATTCTGCAAACAACTAAAAGTAGACCTACCATTCAATCCAGTCACCCTACTACTGGAATGACTGGACAGGAAGTCATTTAATAAAAAAGACACCTATATCCAAAAGTTTATGAAAGTGTAATTCACAACAGCAAAGACAAGTGCCCATCAATTGATAAGTGGATAAGGAAAATAGGAGAGAGATATATATACATATATAATATATAAAAAAATACATACATGGAATACTATTAAGCCAAAAATGGAATAAAATACTGTCTTCTGCAGGAACTTAGATAGAACTGACGACCAAAGTGAAGAATTTTAGGAAGGGAAAAACAGCATATGTTCTCACTTCTTAGTGGGAGCTAAATGAAAGACATATAATAGAACCCACACAGCTGAGCACTACTCAACCTAAGATGGTCATTCCTACATTGACAATCTTAAGTTGACCTAATTTTCATGGACCAAACATGTACTACATGTACGTATCAGTACAGTAAGCCTAGTTCCTTATGTTGACCACCTCCACATGTTGACCAGTTTGTTACCATCCCTTGAGTGCTCAACTTACAGAATTTATACTGTATATCATCATAAAGAGCAGTAATGGAATTGAAAACTAAGGGGAGAGTTGGATGAGGATGAGGAATAAAAATCTACCTATTGTGTACGATGCCCTGACTTTAGCATGCTATGATTTATCTACATAAAAAACACTTGTATTCCCTAAATTTTTTGAAGTAAAAAAAAGAAAAAACTCAAATAAGAGAGTAATGTGAATACTTGTCATGTAGATTTTCTTTTTTAAATGTATTACATAATGTTTACCTACAATGATTCATTCATTTTATTTTTTGGTAATGCTTTTGTGTTTGTTTTCACAAAACAGAAAGGGTTTTAATAAACTCTTTATGGAACAGTTAGCTCAAGAAATGTACATTAAATTAAAAAATTAAGCAATGTATTTTCTGTTCTCCAGAAAGCTGATAATACCTATGTACCTGCCATAAAATCTTTTTCAACATTTGCCATCCCCTGACAGGGCCATTTTTAAGCACATAAAATGTGAAGGCACAAATATGCTGAAGAAGGATCAGAATGTGTTTTAAACTTAAGATTTAACAGGTAACTGCAGAAGGTATTTTTGCATCAATAAGTTTCTGCATAGCAAAGGAAGTAATCAAAAGAGAAAATAGATAATCTACAGGATAGGAGAAAATATTCACAAACTATATATGCAACAAAAGACTAATATTCAAAATCTACAAATAACTCAAATAAAACAGCAAGAAGAAAACAAATAACTCACATGGAACATGATTTTTTAATGAGCTCAGCTAAGATTTTCAAAATGATTTTGTCCATTTTTAACTCTAATTTCTTTCATTATACAAATCAAAACTGAAGTGATAGTTGTTAAATGTTAGCTCCATTAGCCATGACAAGAATTTGCAAATGGTTAAATATTTCCAATTTTATAACAATTCCATCAGTTCCCTTGAATAAAAAAAATAGTTAATTCCAATAGTGTTTTGGGTTTTTTTAATCTACTTCATGTATTGAAATCAAAGACGCTGGGTTCTCATTCTGTCAAAGTGAAATATCTGACACTATTGTGAATATTCGTGTAACAGTTTAAAAATTCAACATTGAAGATTAAATTATTTGTTTTGTGATGATAATATAAATTTTGGTAAAGCACAATGACAAGATAAAAAGAGTAATTTTGCTAACTTAAGAAAGCTCATAGCTGGAGTTGATTGTGC
This sequence comes from Galagoides demidoff, assembly GCA_963574575.1. Classification (NCBI taxonomy): domain Eukaryota; kingdom Metazoa; phylum Chordata; class Mammalia; order Primates; family Galagidae; genus Galagoides; species Galagoides demidoff. The sequence goes on along the minus strand of CAUYQV010012490.1, from coordinate 23,219 downwards.
TGCACATAATATATATTTATGTCCAAACAAGCTGTGATATTCTGCCAAATGAAACAGAAACTTTTGTTGTCAAAATGTGTAGAAACGTATACAAAGAAACACTAAAGAAGTAATCTAAAAGAATTATTGTGAAAAACTATTGTTAATTTTTTAAATATATACGCTTTAGCATGACAACATGTGTTTTCTTTCTTTGCTACTCATTTGGCTTTCTCCCCCACCAGGCAAATATTGTTTACTAATTCATTTATTTTATTTTAATTTTTGTGGTGGAATATCTATCACTTCAAATGTGTATCTTGTTTGTATTGGGAACATTGCAATTCTCTCTATTTTGATAACCATTATTTCCCTACTGTACGATGACATGCCAAAACTCATTCCTTCCAACTGTATTTTTGTACCCCTTAACCAACTTACATCTCACCTTTCTCTTTCTTTCTTTGCAGGCTCTGGTTAATAATAATACTCTATATCTCCATGAACATACATTTTTAGCTCCCATATATGAATGAGAACCTCTGATATTTGTCTTTCTGTGCCTGGAATATTTTGAGGAATGTTTGAGTCTCTGAACAACTACTCTGTGAATCCTAATAAATCACTCTTCATTCTATAATGGTAATAAACTTTTATAAGTAAGTACTTTAAATATACGTGGCATTTTTATGCAATATGTTTGAAATATTTTAATAAAAGTCATCAGTGAATAAAGGATCAAAAAGTGTAAGTCCCTAAAGCTTTTAGTAAATTGCAATTTTTGAAAACAAAGCTTACAAACAGAAGAAGGAGTCCCACCTAAACCTATCAAAATATAATATAAATTAAAAAATACATGCATAAATCAGAAGTCCTTATGCAGAAAAATGAAACTAGGTACCTTCATTCATGGTATGACTAAAAATAAAATAAAGACTTAAATGTAAGACATGAAACTACAAAACTATAATATTAGAAGAAAACATACGGGAAATATTACAGAACACTGGACTGGCCAAAGATTTGGGGGTTAATACCTCAAAAGCACAGGCAACAAAAATAAAAACAGACAAATGGGATCAATCAAGCTTAAAGCTTCTGTCCAGCAAAGGAAACAATAAAGTGAAAAGACAACCCACAGGATGGGAAAAAATATTTATCAACTATCCATCTGACAAAGGATTAATAACCAGAGTAGATAAAGAAGTCAAACAACTCTATCACAAAAACCCCTCAAATAATCAAATTGAAAAATGGGCAAAAGATCTGAATAGACACATCCAAAAAGAAGACAAATGACCAACAAGCATACAAAAAAAATGCTCATCACTAATGATCAGCAGAATGACAATCAAAACCACAGTATCATCTCAATCCAGTTAGAGTGCTATTATCAAAAAAACAAAAATATAAAAAATGCTGGTGAGGATGCAGAGAAAGGGTAAACACTCATACACCATGGGTGGGAATGTAAACTATAGCTACTATGGAAAACAGAATAGAGTTTCCTCAAAAAACTAAAAATAGAGCTACCATATGATCTAATGATCCCATGCTGGGTATACTACATATATCCAAAAGAAAGGAAATCAGTATATCAAAAAGATATCCAGGGTGGTGCCTGTGGCTCAAGGAGTAGGGCTCTGGCCCCTATGCTGGAGGTGGTGAGTTCAAACCCAGCCTCGGCCAAAAACTGCAAAAAACAAAAAACAAAAAACCACATTCCCATGTTTATTGCAGTGCTGGCCACAATAGCCTAGATATGGAATAAACTAAGTTTCCCTCAACAGGATATATACACCGTGTAATATTACTCAGTCATAATAAAAGAAAATCCTATTATTTCCAGCAACATAGGTGTTAAGTGAATTAAACCAGCACAGAAAGACAACTGTTTGAGATGATAGATATCCCAATTTACCCTGATTTGATCATTAGACATTGCACACATGTATCAAAAGATCACATATGCCAAAAAAATATGTACCGTGATATGTCAATTTTTTAAAAATGGAACAAAACTTACATTTCTCAACTTGGAAGAAAAATCTTGATGGAATGTTTACTTTTAAGTCAATAAATATACATCCTCTTTCAGAATATAATGAAATTTAGAAGGCTATGACTGCAAACATCTAACTCGTGTGAAATATTCACAGGAATTATAAATAAAAACACGAATTTGATGAATTGTCTTGTAAAATTATTTGTTAAAGAAATTTACTCTAAATGGAGTTACACATGTAGAAAACACCTTTAAAATGTTTGGGTTAAAATATTTGCACATTTTAACATTTTATAAAAGAAGAATTGAGATTATCCTTCATTTAACAACAGTTGTCCCAAAATTACTAAGCACCTCAGCGTTTATAGAGAGTATTTTGTCAGTTAAAAATAATACAGTCTTAGAGAAGAATCATCAAAGAAGTCGGTAAGTTCAATTTTATGAAAACTCTAAAAAAGACTAATGAAAAATAGCAATTTTCAGATAAATAACAGTATCACAGTAATAAAAACAGACTGAGAATATTCTTATAGTACATAAACACATACCAAAAATAATTATTCCACTTATGTTTTTTTTAATGGTCAGATAACCAAGTAGTTCATTTGTTTTGTTTATGTATTTTTTTTAAGCTTTAATGTATATGAAGCTATTTAACTGTTTTAAACTAAAGATTTTTATTTTGGGACATAGTTTTGGAATAGAATTATTTTTTAGTTTGAGATCAGAAAAATAGCATAACAGCAAGACAAATATCACATTCTCATTTTATATTATAATAAAATGTGATTTTATCCAGTTTAAAAATTGTCCTCATTTCAAAAGATAAGAAATCTTGATACATAGGCAAAGCCTGAGAAGTGTGAGAAAAACAACACACCTCCTTGAATTTTCCTGACACATTAGAATGTAAACTGGTCCAGGTTTACTACACAGAATAGCTAAGTGATACGTCAGTCATTACTTATACAAGGGGAGCGATTTTGATCATAAAGCATCTTCATTTAATATTTTGATAATTACATAACAGTCTTTGACATTTTCCAGCAGGACATACTCCAGAAATCTTCTAATTCTATGGTTGTCTACCATAAGCAACCCAGACAGATCAGATCCATTCTGAAAGCATTCCGTAGATAAGGAGTCTCAGTTATCTCTTTCCCCTAATAAATACCTAGTGTCTGATTACCAATTTTTGTCTTCTCTTTCTCTCTCTCCCACTTGATCTCCTCTTTCACTCACACACAGCTGCCAACCTTTACCTCCCCACAGATATTAGAACTTTAAAGTCCCCATACTAATCAAACTAATACATAAATACTTCAAAAGCTTACATAATTTTAATTATTTTGAACACCACCTTTCACTCTAAAAACTGTCTGGATTTGGTCAAGATGATGAATCACATAATCAGCCTCAGGTATTACATGAGAAGTTATGGTTTCTAATGTCCAGATCTGATTTTGCCAAGCTTGTATAAATGACATCATTTCTTTTCTTCTATGTAATACCATGTATATATGCAATTAAGATAAACACTCAAAGTGGTAGGTGGTGCCTGGACTCTGATATTTTTGTCAGTCTCCCATTGATGTGATTAATCAAGAATTTAAGTTAGCTTGCTTTTCTACTCATATATGCTCTTCTATAAGGAGAACGAGGCTAACAATTTCTAAAATAAGTAGCTCATATTTCAAAGGCTTTAAAATTTAGTGTAAGCTTTTCAAAAATCCTGCTTGAGCTAAAATATTTTTCAAGTCTACCAATAACACAACTACATGGCATTATCCCTGCCATGGAACAAAAACTCACAAAAATACATCTGTGAAAGAGAAGAAATCACTACATTTCTTTCAATTAATAGAGTTTCTGAGCTCTCCTCTTTGTTTTTGACAATAATTAATCTCATAGCCCTGAATATTTATTCATTATTTAATGGATAAAATACCATATATCTGTTTATGGCATCCTGCTAGTATATACAGTGTGTCTATATTCCTTTTCCCAAAATAGTAAAATACGTATTAAAATATAACACAAATTCTTACAAACTATAAAAGCTTTTCACTACGGTACCCAACAACATAAACTAAAAGGTATTTATGATAGAAGGGACTGGCCCACAATATTTCAAAGGTGGAAGTTTATCCCTGGCATTTCTTCACTCCTCCGCCAGCTCCTGTGTCTCCTCTTCCCCAGCCCCAGCTATCCAGTGCCCTCATTCTGTCTGTGCCAATAGTGATCCTAATTCAGTGCTCTCAGCTCAGACTTACCTTACACAGAAAAATCCTGGAGACTATTTCCCTTTTCTCTTTTCCTGACCCCCATCAAAATGTCCATAACTAGAAGAAAGCAATATAATTAAATTAAACCACATTGGACTGTGAATAATTGATTAACAGACTACTTAACCTTCCCTGGATATTTTTCTTTTAAAAGAGGACATTGTAATCTATGTGAATCTATAATAGGCAGATTTGCAAATAGCGCAAAACAGTAAAGGAAAATATATAAGCTTCATTCAGGGAGGTATGTTTTCATAGAAGGGCCTTCTGAGGGTCCCTTAAATTATTCCTGTTGTAGACACATACTCAACCTCCTTTCCTAACAAGGAGAATAAAGCATTGAGTGAAATGCCCTTTTCCAGTTTTATAAGCAAGCAGCAAAGTACTCTCAGAGGAAGGCATTTGACTTTGAAACAGACTTCAGAAGTCAAAGTATGGTTTATTACTCCTCTGGGTGAACTGAGAAATACTAATGCTTCTTTTAACTCGGAGCCAAATTCCTAAGAGCCATCCTTCAACACCAAATATCACTATGACAAAGGGCAAATCCTTTGTCATGGAAGTGACCCTACAGATACCATTTTTAGATTAGTTACATGTTTTTTAACTTTTACAATTGGAGGATGGGAATGAGCACCATATATGCATATATATAACCAGAAATATATATATCACATATACGTACCAGAAATATATATATATATATCATATATGACCCCATATTGCAAAAACGAAAATGAAACTACAAGGGGGAAGGAATCTGTATAACTTTCACCTAGAGTTCCTCCTTTTAGAAGGTAGGTTGGATGAAATCATATGTGTGCACATGAATGTGCTCACTCACACACACACACACACACACGCACACTCCCCCTCAAATGATAACAGAAAGCCAACTCCTCAAACAGTATTTACGGAGTCCTCTTAAAATTCAGCTATACATTATCTAAACTTTTAGAATGACATTCATGCTTAAAATGCTGACATATCATTGTTGTTGATAAAATAAATTAGAATTAATTATAAGTACCCTCTTGTTTTGATTGACAGTATATTTTTCTTCTGTTTTAGCTCAGGAATAACATGCAGAGAGAAGGAACTGTTTATACTGTGCCTACAGTTTGACTGACATAACCCAAAGCTGATCCTCTACTCTGACTAATTGTATATTTTGCCCACCAGGCACATGTGCACACACACACACAAACACACACACAGGTGACTGGTCATGATAAAAACCTCTAGCATTTTACTCTGTTTTGACAGTTGTAAAAATCAACAATTTAACCCTGGTTTATCAGTCAACTACATTAATATCTCAGAGTTTTAAGCATCTTTTCACAGAAATATCAGACTATATTTCGCCTCTGGTAATTTTATTTTTTTTTTTGCAGTTTTTGGCCAGGGCTGGGTTTTGAACCTGCCACCTCTGGCATATGGGGCTGGTGCCCTACTCCTTTGAGCCACAGGTACCACCCTGGTAAATGTTTTCACATTAAACTGTATACTTACCCATTGGTGAACTTTCTCATTGCATCAAAATACCACATTTTATCTTTATTATAATTTACTACACAGGAAAGCCATCTTTGTCATGGCATTTATACCCTAAGCAAACAAAAAAATAATCCATTTTTTTTCCTTGAAGCTCAAAAATACCTCTTCTCAACTAAGTAAACTTTCTACACTAGGTCTTAGAGCACCCTTGCCTTAAGACCTATCATATGCAAAAAGGCTGATAGTTTTCCATTCAAAGGTGCATATTGAATAGGGTGTTTTAGAGTAATACAGCATAATGAACAAATGCACTCAATTTGTCTTTAAAAAAATAAAAGGAATGAACCAACAAGACTAGGAGAAATAGAAGAAAAAACAATGCCAACTATATTTGAAAAGCTGGAAAGCAGGCGGACAAGTAGTAATTGAATTACTAGACCCAATAAAAATCTACAGCTGTAGCTGCAAAATAACTTTGATGCCATTAATAACTCTATCCAGTCCATATGAAGGGATGGTCCTTTGCAGACCCTCTCAAATGACCAGAAGGCTAGGCATGTGAAATGAAGGCTCTGAAGGCAGAGCCTGATTGAGGTCTAGAATTTCCTGGAAGGGGCCTGGGGAGTAGAAAGTCAAGATAAGTTAATACGCAGCTAAGTTAAAGGTTACATCTCTTTTTTACCAGATGAACAATCTGTTTTTTGCACCTGAGTAGGTTAAAAGTTTTATGGTATTTTGTATCTTAGAAAACCATCTGATGCCAGGTGGTTTATGATTAGTGTGTATACATGCCAAATTGAGATTTGGAAAAGTATATAAACTTGGAAGGAATAAACTGAGCTGGCTACTTGTCTGAGCGAGCAGTAGCCACCCTTCTCTTCAAAGACATTCTGACTGCTAGTCTTATCTCTGTGACTCCGGCCCGAACACTTACAGTAACAACAGTGGGGAAAGTCAAGAACTAACAAGTTACACAACAGATCCCCCACATGTTCAGCAATAGGTAATACCAATTTTCTACTGAGAATTAAAGGTAAGTAGATAAAAACATAAAATAAGGAAGGTTGGATAAAGCTATTTGAGAAGTTGTTAGATACCTAGATGTATTCCCCTACTTCACTTTATTTACATTACTAGAACCTTATTTTAAGTGTAAGCATTTTTATATTGAGCTGGAACAAACTGATTCATCTCCCAATAAGTAATAACTTTAAAGAATTCTTTCTTTGCTTAGTCCTCAGTAAGGAAACAGTTGAAAAGAATCTTCTGAATTCCTTTATATTTCTAAAAATAAACAGGAGACTCTTGATCGGCTTAAGATACAGAAAATCGAAAGGAGCTTAGGTCCTGGGTTCTTTAGTATTCATCATTGTAAAACTTTGTATACATCATCCAAACTCCTCAAATAGACAGAACTATGTTTTAAAATTGCAAGTCATTCCAAGAGGAAACACTGAAGTATAAGTTTCCATCAGATACTGGTCAAGTAATTTCACTCCAAATGATAATTTATGTTGATAGTTCCATATTAAAAATCATGCTGAAAGCCTAAAACTTCCTTTCCTTGAAAACATATAATTAGTCATTGGAAACAGCTCTAAAAAATGATTTCCTACCACCAGAACTGTTGTCACAGTCTGTTCTGAAAGAAAAACTCAGTCTTTATCAAGCTAATTATCTTAATTATGTCTATAGGGTAATTACTTCAAGATGGACAAAGTGGTATCTTTTACACGTAACCATTCCAAAAGAATAAACTGATAATATTTTTAGTATATCTTCAGACCTCCATAACAGCTTTTTTCATAGCAAATGTTAAATATCAACCAGGTGTCCAGAATAGTTATTTAAAAATCACTATTCACCTATTTTTCATCTCACTTAGGAATAGTTAAGAATGATTTCCCTGAATATTTTCTTTGATATATCTCTTGGGTCTATCATTAGCATTTGACCAAATGGGCAGAGACTATCAAAAATAAAAATGTATAATGCTGACAAAGATCCTATATATTATCACTTTGGTAATATAAATTATATACAGTTAAAATCTAGGATTTTCCTCATGCTACATTCAATCTTCCAAGTCAGTCTTTAAAGAGATTAAATGTCTGTGTTCAATAGTGTACTAAAAAAAAAAAAATCCATGTTTAGGGCGGCACCTATGGCTCAAAGGAGTAGGGTGCTGGCCCCATATGCCAGACATGGTAGGTTCAAACCCAGCCCTGGCCAAAAACTGTAAAAAAAAATCCACGTTTTTTTTAGTAATATTATTACTAAATTATTATTTAGTAATGGAATTGATTTTAAAAAGGAAAACAGCAATAAGTAAGTGTCCTACTCTCTGAAAATAACATGATTTTGTTTTCTTGGTAGAGGACTCTCAAAGAAGCCTTGGTCTCTGTTGATGACAGTCATAACAGCTCAGCATTAATACTAAATGTACTTATTTTGCAAAATCATCCAAATTCTAAAAGAAAAATTTTTAAGTACCCCAAATAGGTAAGCCAACTCACAAAGCTACACAGGCATGTACAGTAGAACCTCCATAGTTGACCACCCCCTACAATGACCATTGCAAGTTGACCTAATTTTCATAGACCAGACACACAGCACATGCACATATCAGTACAGTAGGCTTAGATCCTTATTTGTCCACCTCCATATGTTGACCAGTTCATTAAGTCCCTGTGGTGGTCAACTTACAGAGGTTCTACTGTAGTTTATAATTCAGGGTTCATGAGGAGGCAATGCTACTTAAAATCAGACATTGGCCAACAGTCCATAATTGTTTTATGTAGACACTGTGGTATATTAGTAACCTCCACTTTAAAATTTTTCATTCTGAGGTCATTTGCTTTCCTTCCTGTAAGGCACAGAACCTTGAGAGAACTAATTGACAATATTCTCATATCCTGTAAAAGGGAAAACAAGTTGACCACACATCTTAACATCTCCAAGGAGAAGACTTTATAAACAATTTCATCAAATAGTAAGAAAATTTATTTCCTTGGACAAGTTCCATGAGAAAAAAAAACAAATATGCCTTGCAGCAAATTTAGAAAGCTTCTGATAAAAAACAGATAATCAGTATTATTTAAGCCAATTAATATTACTTACCTTTTCCTGTCTTCTAGAAGCAAAAGCATTGCCCTCAAATCATAATACTATATTCTCAATTCTTTGTTAGTATCTAAGTCCTGTATTCCTCCTTGATTATTTTGTCTTTATTCACCTTTACATTCTTTTAAATTTTTAAGACCAATTCCAAGTAAGTAATGACTAATCCAACTAATCCCACCCTTCTGATTACTTCTTACTTTTCACATATGACTGTCTTCATTGGGCACCCAAAGAATTCTAGAATCAGAATACTTCTTTGTGATGTAATAGACGATAATTGGATGTTACACAGTACCTTTATCAAGGGGAGTTCTATTCCAGACAAAACAGAAGTACAGGCTAATCTCATCGAACCTGACCACAGAAAATAGTAACATAATTTTTGGAAGAAATACTCTACCTTTAGCATGTAAGATTTAAAAGAACCAATAAAAACTGACTAATGCATGAACATTCCCTATTTTTACCATTTCTTAAAGTATTTAATGTCATATAACAATAGAAAACCACAGTTCTCCACGCCAACTGTAAATGTTTAAAAGACTGAGTACTAAATAACATCAAAAGACTTGATCATTCTCAGTGCTATATTCAAATGCAACATCAAATGCAAAACTAAGAACCGTTATACAGTATCAGATCTAAAGAACTGAAATAACACTGCAGCCATCTCTAACTGGTTTAAATTTATGAGTTAGTTCAGCTTGACTGGGATAAGTGGCAAATTAAATAAATACATACACACATTGCGACGTCTTCAGAATGGACACTTTGGTATTGGTCACTCTTTTCACTTTCCTGCCTCAGCTCTGTAAGGCAGTGTTCTTCGATCAGAGTTAATTTTACCCCCTGGGGGCATTTGGCAATGCCTGGAGATTTTTTTGGTTGTCCAACTAGAAGTAGTGCTTCTAGTCTCTAACCAGTAGAGGCCAGAAATGATGCCAAACACTACAATGCACAGGACAAGCCCCTGACAACAAAGAACTATCTCACCCAAAATGACAATACTGTACAGGTTGAAATCCTGCTACGTGTACAAGGACCAACACCCAAAAGCTCCTACTAATGTGCTATGCCCTGGGCTACAGTAAGGAAGGAGAAAGAAGACTCAGGCTGACACAGAACTGCTTTGATGGTCAATTTAACCTTGGAATTTATTCTATATTTTGGCACTCAAAATCCATATTCATTAAGGCCTCATTCTAGTCACATCCTTTCATTCAAGAATCATTATAGCATTCCAGATCAATGCTGGAAAATATGTCTGTATAATTAAAACTAAGTATAATTTTTAATAAAAGACTTCAGGGTTGTATGAAGACTCAAAGAGAAGCTAAATAGAATAGTATCAATCACTAGTTCTTCCGTGTCTTCCACTTAAATCATTTAACTTTTACTCCCCAAATGAAACTGATGTTCACTGGCAATTTTTATGTTTTTGGTACAGTTCTGGCAGTTCTTTGAAACCTCAACTCTGATCTTGAAGACATAAGCCTCAAAAATGCAAATGAGGTATCCTCACTATATTAAAAAATCATATAGTATCACAATAGAAATGTCAGAAATAAAGTTCTCTGATCAGATGCTTTCTGTGAAATATGAAATAGCTAAACCAACCTTAAGCTATACCTCAAATTTATATGCCTCCAAGCTATTCAAATACAAAAGAAGCACTAACAAATGGGCAACCTTGTTCATCACAAGACCAATAAATCAAAATCACCAAGGTAAGTTAACTACATTTTCAGTGAGTACAGATTCATCATCAAAGGACTGATAATCATGCAACCACTAGAAAAAGTAATGTGTTTTCCCTGACCTTGGTCATAATTCAACAACATTGACAAGTAACTTTTCACTATTTTATCCCTCTAAGCACACTTTTAAAATAGATTTCAGGATCTTTGGACTTTTGAAAGACTATGCCCATGTTCATTTGGTGATTATCTTTTTTTGACACTAGAATTTAGTATGAAAACTATAAGCAGCTGATACCTAAAGAATCAGGCAGTAGATAAGAAAACTGAAGAAAAGCAGAACTTAAATGTCTTAAACTTTCTGAAAATGCAAAGTTGGCTGGAAATCTGAGTTAGATCAAATGTAAAAATTTCCAAGTTTTCACCTTTTCAGCAATTACTATATCTTTTAAACCTGAAAGTTTAAACCTGAATTCCCTATCCTAAACTGGGAATAAAGTAAAAAGTAACATCATCAAGGTGAAGTAAAGTCAAAGAAGCTTTCAAGCCTTCTATTCTATAAGGAGTTTTATTTAGATCTCCACAAGTGGAGAAAGGCCTGACAGCCACCAATGTTTCCAAGAAGAGAAAAATGGTTAAGAGATGCTGTTATATTTCCATAATAGAAAATATAATAAATCCCTTGAAGAACTCAAAACAGAAGAAATAAATTATTGCAATTATGGGCAAGAAGTCAAGATATTATTTACCAACTTTTACCTTGGCTCACAAGTTTAGAATGACTATAAAAATAATAATAAAATATTTTTTAAAATATTTAAGTAGAGATATTTTTCAGACTTAAGACAAAAGGCCAAGTACCCACAGGACAAAATGTTGGAAAGTTTGTACTGTTTGAAGAATTGTATAGAAAACCGAAAACCTGAATTGGAATGCTGCCTAAGATCCTTCCTGGAGTATAACTTCAGGCTGGCTATGTAATCACTCAAAGCATCTGATTTCTGTTCTTGTTCTTGCTAGTTTGTTTTAGTTTATACATTACAAACTCTATCATCTGGAAGGATTATATGGGCTAAAGTAGGTATAGAGAAAGTTATGCAAGAAAGTTCATGGCATTGATTAATCTCCCTGAAAGAGTAAATTATAGCGGGTCTATGTCAGAAGGCCAAGGGCAGAGGGACACCTTGCTGGCCATGGGTTCTGAAAGACAGTACAAAGAGCAACTACATGGAGCTCTTCGACTGCTGGGTGGGAAATGAGGCTGTTGAAAAACTTAAAGTTCTAAAAATAATTAACAGCTAATACGCTAGACCAGTGTTTTCAACCTTTTTTATCTCATGGAACACTTGAACCTAGTTAAACTTCCACAGCACACCTAAATTATGTTGATTAAAAAAAAAGATATATTTACTGTCCCTTGAACTTCTTTCAAAAATGATTTAATTATTGATGTTTAAAAATTTTTGCAGCACAATGGTTGAAAATCACTGTGCTAGAGCCAATAATCCAATTGAGGTGGCTCTATCATTCATTATCTATTAGTATTCCTACAGCTGTAGGAACCAAACATCAAAGAAATAAAGAGTTCTCCCAGGTTACAGGCAGCAAAGGGAAGAAGGCGTAGAGCCTGAAGGTATACTAGAACCAAAGCAAGGTCAAGAGCAGGCAATAATGGTCAGAGAATGGGTTCTGCCCATAATGGTCCTAGATGCCAGGTCAGCCGTGGAACACAGAAATTGTTTTCATAAGAGACTAAGATTTGATAAAATCTTCCTTTATTCTACTGCAAACATATATACTAATGGAGGAGTATAAAAAAATCCAGAAACATTGACAGATAGTGAGGAGCTAAGTAGAAGATAAAGGACAATTTCAAATAAATAGGAAAGAACAAATTATAAAATAAATATAACTGGGATAATAACTCCCCATTTCAGAAAGAAGAAATACTACCTCATCCCACAATGCACACAAAGCAAATTCCAGAAGAAATAAAATTTTACATAGAAAAATCCAATAGTGTATTTTAAAAGTTAGAATATTTTTATCTTGACATTATTCTGAACATGACTAGAAATCCAAAAATTATTCAAGAAAATATTTAAAAGCATTGAAATGTAAAATTATAACTTTCATTCAAAAACTACACAATAAACAAAGTTAAAAGAAATAAAAATTGAGACAAATATTTGCAGTACATCTTAAAAAGAGTTAATATCTTTAATCAACATACTTATAAATCAATTTAAAAACATGAATACTACAGGTTTTAAAAAATCAAAAGACATACAGAGAAAATTCATTAAAATGCAAATGACCAGTAAGTAAAAGAAATGATGCTTGATCTCATTGATGATCAAAAGAAAACAATTAAAACAGCGGTGTGATACTTTGACCTGTCAAAAATCAATAGGTTTGTTGGCCAAGCGCAGTGGCTCATGCCTGTAATCCTAGCACTCTGGGAGCCCAAGGAAGGTGGATTGCTTGAGCCCATGAGTACAAAAGCAGCCTGAGCAAAAGTGAGACCCAGTCTCTATAAAAAATAGAAAAACTGAGCCAAGAGAATCCATGGAGCCCATAGTTGTGAGCTATGACACCATGGCACTCTACCCAGGGCAACAGCTTGAGACTCTGTCTCAAAAAAGAAAAAAAATTATTAGGATTGCTAGTGCCTAATGCCAGGGAATGGGGTTGGGACTCGCTTCATTGCTAATAAAAGCATAAATTGGTACAACTGCTGTGAAAGGAAATCTGACAATCTGCATCAAATTCAAAATATAAATGCCTTCAAATATTGCAATTCTCCTGCTAGGAATGTTTCTAAGGAACAAACTTCACAAGATTTGCTGAGTTGTATACAAAAGATATTGATGGAAAAACAATAACATCTCACAAACACCATAAATGTCTCTCAATTTGTTGGTGAAATTAGAGTGTTTCCATACTATACAATGTTATCACTTATTTAAAAAGTAAAGAAGATCCATACTTAGAAAGCTGTTCATAACATATTGTTGCTGAATTAAAGCAGGTTAGAGAATAATTCATAGAATAATGCAATTTATGTAATTACATGGATTTTTTAAAGTCTGAAAAAATCAAAAGAAAATAGCTTTGATGAATATAAACCAAGGTTAATGTGGTTGTCTACAAATGGTTGGATTGTGAATATTGTTTCCTTCCTTTTGTTTCAATATTCCCTGATTTTTCTTTAATTAACGGTTTTGCCCTTATAATAATCTGAACTTGTTAAAATCAAAGAATTTAGATTATAATATTCATCTTTTTAGTAGACTCATAAATATTAATTACAAAAAAAATTGTAATTATAGAAGAATACAGAAGGTTTTTTGCAGTTACACTAAAATAAACCAATTTTCCTAGTATTATTTTTTCATATTTAAGATAATTGACTAGTTGCTTCTAAAATCTAAAGTCACAGGATATAGCTAATATAAAATACTTGACCCAGCCCTCATAATTTTAGCCTTTCCAAAGTAAAATTTTAAGTCTCTTCCCAGGTCAACTTGTTTTTAAAATGTGTCATGGGTGACTCAATGTTGGTATCCAACAAATGCTATTGATTGGCTAACTCATTTTCTAGCAATGTAGAAAAATGTCATGGTGTCTATTGATGCACTAAAATCTAATGACAGATTAATTATTTAAAGGTGAATTGTAACTACAGAAAAATTAAGGAAAAATAAAAAATTTTGAAATTGATCAAGAATTTTGTGTAAATGTAGAAGACAACAGGTTCTCCTATTTGTACAGGATAATTGGATACCTTGGCAATTAATTTTTAGTCTGCAATCATGTTTTGGAAGCACTCAGTCTCAAAACAAGGTTGTTATTTTAGTCTCCACACTCATTGAGTCTTTCTCCAGAAAAGCTGCCAAACTGCTCAGCACCAACTGGTCCCTTGAGAGAACAAGACTGACTAACAGCAGATATTTCTTTTTGAATGTTAACAGATATTTAAAAGATAGAGTTGAACTCATCTAAACACCTGTTAAATTGGAATAAGGAATTACCTCCAAGAGAGTTTGAATTGTATAGTCCCAATTTATTTCCATTTTCTTCCCCATAATTGCTTATCTTTTTGAAGGGTTATGGCTTTTCTTAAATATGAACTATAAATATGTAAACACACATTTCTTAAATATGTCTCCTGCTGATCCATAGAAGCATTATTTAAAACTGAATAAAAATAGACACAGTAGCATAGTTTGTGTTACACAAGCCTCATTTCCTTACCTACCTTCCCAGACCCAGTCCACAATATGAATGAAATTTACAGGGATTCAAGTTAGTAGAGAGAAAAAAGTAAAAGAATATGATTGCTAGATTGCTCCTGAGAATATAAATTAGTCTAAGTTCTCTGTAGTGCAATACTATATTATAAATATATACCAACCTTTTTTAAATATTTATGCCTTTTGACCCCATAATTCCACAGAACTATTTATGTTTAAGTAAATTTGCACAACATAATTTGAGTCACAATAGATTCATTCACTTGCCAGATCTTTTCTAACTTTAATCAGGTGGTACTCTAAACCGTACAGTCAACAGTCCAAAAACAGTAACATTAGAACCACAGTAGACACGAGCAATCCTTTCAGCTGATGATTTCCAATCATTCTCAACGAGCGTCCCCAAGGGTTATTTGGAAATGTTGGTGAGTGTTTGATAGACCTAGTGAGTAGGCCCGGGATGCTACATGCCTGCAATGCCTGGATTATTTCCACATAACAAATTGCTCTGCCTAAAGTATCAGTAGTAGAAACTGATGCTCTCTGCCCAGATCCCCTCTTCAAGGCCAACGTACTTACTCCCAGTTTCTGGGAATATAGTTTGCTTACAGATCATTACCTATGTCCTTCAGTAGGCATTGCCACAGAGATCTGCCTTGTCCAAGATTGTTCCCTGTCCCAGGAGGTACCCAGGGGTCATGTCTGGAACAGGAAACAAAGTCCTGATTCCTTTGCTTCAACTAGAGACAATTATCCAGGGCTTTCCTATTCCTATAGCTCCCTGTAGAACTGACTAAGAGACCTCAGGTGGTGTCCTATTGCAGGTCAGCTTCTCTTCTGCCCAATTCTGCCTTCCCAACTTCATTACCAGAGTATCTCCTGTGAACACACACCAGTAAAACTCCCACACCTAACACTCTCTCTCTCAGAGTATTTTTCCATGAAATCCAATATATTTCTCAAAATAAAAATACTGATTCTCAGGTTCTATCATTTCTCCATTTAGTGAAGTCTCAAAGCTTTTTGACATTCTCTTTCTGCTTTCTCTTCCTTGGGTACTTACAATCTCCACACAATTAAGTATTATAACATCATTTTCTTTCTCTTACAATTCTCCCAATATTTTTATTTTACACAATAACAGATACCAAAAACAAAACAAAAACCGCCAAAATATTTCATTTTTGGAAAGACTACTGACTCAATTTCTTAACTACTATCAGTCAGCCTAAATTATTCACTTAGTGTTCATTGTGGTGATGGAGGCACAAAACAATAATTAGAAGTTTTTCTTCTTGAAAGTAAATATCTGGCAGGGTATATAGACTATCGATTGAGGTGAGAGTAAATAAGCATGAACAGTAAGTCAAATCCCCTTTATCTACAACTGCTATTCCTCTTTTCTTCAGAAAAGGTAGCTAGTTCTAAACACCCACTGTCCAACAAAGAAGTCTTTCTCATCTCCAGTGTTCTCTTTCTAGCCATCTGTCAGTCCTAGAAGACACAGCTCTTCCATAGCCAATTCCTCTAATCTTACTTTACACAGCTCTTACCTATAATATTGTGATATTGTTACCCTGCAACTTTTAAACTTACAATAGCTTTGGTGTAGAAATTGCCCCTATTATTTTCAAGAAGAGTGTAGAAAGAACTGCAATATTGCTGAAAGTTCCAATTGTGGAACCCCTTCCAAAAGGAAAAAATAAATACAGGTTTTGAAAAAATTGTAATGTGACCCCATATTTGAAATGAAAAACTAAGTTGAAAAATCAGTAAGATATTATTTTTTGCATAAAAGGAAAATTTCCTTTATCATTATTGGCTTTTCTTAATTTTCTCAGAGTCAAAATTAGCATTTCGCAAAATAAGGAATAAAGCATACTGAGTGAAGAGAATTATTACCAAAGCCAATATGACCAAGATAATTTCCCCCCAAAGCCTCCTTAGAAAAGAACTTGACATTTTAACATGAAAATTCACAGAAGTCCTTTGAGTTTAAGCATTTGAAAATACTGTGCCAAATACTTAACATTTATTTTTAAATATTTTGAATAGAACTTTCACCATATACATGTCCAAAAACATTGCTGAAAGAATTTTTCTAATTTACAATTAACAATTTCCTACTTTCAAAGTCTGAGGGGTAGCATGGATATATTTATTTATTCTGTGTATTAGTTCATGATATGAAAAGAATCTTGTTCAGTAGCTCCAGGGAAAAGTATTGATAGTAAGTAGAATTTATTGTTGTCATATACATGAAGGACAGTAGGAAGGAGTCAAATTTTAGGACTTACTCTTTAACAGCTGAATAATGGCAGGACCCCACTCTGTTATGTAAACTTATAGCTTTACAATAAAGAGCACCATGGTATCATTTTAGTCATCTTCTGATTCACTGGCCACACTTTCTTCATATTATATAGAACAATCATATGTTTAATTAAACCCGGAAAAGTAATAAGCTACATTTTGGGGTAGCAATATGGACCTCCTCCTGTGTTAAACGTGTCCCAGTTTACAGCTAAGTTGACAATTCAAAGGCTAAACTAGAGAAGTCAGGACAGCTTGACTTTGTTGGTTTCCCAACTGTACAGCTTGCAGTCTTTCTATTTCGTCGAGGTAGCAGGGCACCATAACAGGAACAGATTGTTATCCCAGCAGAACAAAAACTGAACCAGCCCCAGCTTTCTTCCAAACTGAGACTGTTTCCCAAATGTGCACGCTCTAGTTAGGACTAAGGTTATTTATTCAAATGCTAATAGAAGTTAACATGGTCATTACCTTTCGGAGCTGAATTTAGAATCCATTTCTTTTCACTTCTGTCTAAAAGATCTGTTCATACTCCTAGATCTTTTTCCTGGCTGTTAGGTTCTGAACCAAATACCCTCCTGTCTGAAATTGTGAAATTGTGATTGATCCCCCTAGTTAGCTTGGTATCATTTCACACTCACACATTCAGAAAATAACATTGCCTCAGTATCTTAATAATTATGATTTCGTTCTCTCCTAGATTACCTTTAAGACTACTTCTATGACCAAGGTAACAAAGGACTAGAAATTCTTGGATCATGGAACTTATATTCTGCTACATACACTCTATTACGTCTACTCAATTTATAGCCCTGGCTTTCCATTGTCCTTGTGATAAAATCAAAATTACTTTGGCTTACAGGTCCTGCACCATCTGCTTTTGCTTACTCTCTCAAGGCCTCATTTCCCCCTTGAACTCTAGCCTTAGTTTCAATAAACTTCCTCACATTCAGAAAGGCACCAGGCTCTTTCTTGCTTTTGAGTCTGCACACATATTTCTGCCTGAATACTCTTACTGGAAGGACGCCCACCTGTTTTTCTTGTCTACCTCTCTCTTTTTCATCTTATCTCTCTTTATTTCTCTGTTTCTCAAATATATACACACACACACACATACACATACCCACATACACATACATACGGAATTACTGTTGCCATCAAAGGACTTCTCTTTCTTTCTAGGGCATTTTTGTGAAAATGCAAATATAATATTAAAGGGATTAATGTAAAATTATTTGCATGTAATGAACTTGGTGAAAGTAATGATATATAGTTTGCTTTGAGAATGCCAGGCAGACAGCAAAGCCTCAGGGTGAGAAATGTCTGAGCAGAGTGGTGGGCACAGATGTAGAACTTGTGGGGTGCCCCCTTCAGGCTATGACCATCTCTGCCTTAGTACTACCTAGTACCAAACGGTACCAGCAACTGATGATTATCTGTGAACTCTTTGTTTCAAGATAATGAGAAGACAATAAATAAATAAATAGCAAATAAATAAATAAATAGCCTGATTAAACAGTGTATTCAATGAGTTTTAGTGGCCTAGTCTATAGCAAAATCTAAAGGCCTAAGGAAAAGGAAATAGAAAGGTCCATAAAGGCAACAAGAAGTTCACTAAATAAAAATGTTGTAACTATGATTTCTATTTAAGGTCAGACCTTAAATTATAACTATAATTGCATTCTTTGTTTTCTCTTACCTCTAGACCTCCCTATCCTACTAACAGGGTAAACAAGGGAAAGTCTCTAAATTCAGGAAACATGGGTAGGATATTAACATCACTTTATAATGAAGAGGCTGCAATGAATCAGTGGCTCTCAAGTGAAGGTGATTTTGCCCCCTGGGAAGCATTTGGCAATAGCTGGAGAAATTTTTATTGTCACAGCTAGGACTAGATACAGGTATGTTACTGGCATCTAGTGGGTAGAGATTAGGGTGACTGCTACACATCCTACAATGCACAGGACTGTCTCTTGCATCCCCCAACAAAGAATAATCTCATTAAAAATATCAATAGTGCTGAGGCTGAGAGGTCCTACACTAAATAATCTCTAAAATTCCTTTCATCTTTAATATTCTGACTCAATTTTGATGTTCACAAGAATTGCATTCATTCTAGCTATCTAAGAACAAGAGCACCAAAATGACTTCTTTAATGTCAGTTTCTGCAGTGAAATATATGTAGGCTACAAAGAGAATAAGGTAACATAATTTTGGTATAAATTTCAAGTTAAAATGGTTATACTACTCAGCAAAATCCCATAATGTTGGTGATGTATCCTAATTCAAGAAAAAGTTAACATGGGGGAAAAAATGCCAGAAACTTCTGCCTAAAATGACTTCTTTATCAGCTATTTGTTTAATTCAACTGTGTATGAAGCTGAAAAACATTCAAGAAACGCAGATTCAGTCAGCGCCCTTGTCCCTTTCTATTACAGAATTTGAAGCAGAGTTCTATATTCTGGGCTTTAGCTTGCATGTTTGTTTTTGCTGTAAAACAAAGACACTACTTGAAGGCGACAACCAAGAGCAACTGGCACCAAAATAAGGTGGATTATTGCATTCCCTGAGGACATTGGTTAAACTTTCATGCAGTTTTTTTTTTAAAGAAACACTACCATGAAATCAGTTTACAATGACATTTTATACTAATACTCTACAAATTCTTAAATCCAAACACAATGGCTGTTTCTCTTAGATATGTTTTATATTGTATGACTAGGTTTCTTTGTCTATTAAGTTAAAATACTAATTAAAAAACAAATACATTTTATGGCATGGAAATTTATTTCCTGATAATTTATACTTCTTGCTTGCTTGCTTAATGACATAACTGCGCCTGTAAGATTTACCAGGAATTAGATTTGGGGTCACTATACTTTGATGAAAGTGTAAGACAAAGATTCTCACAAAGGATGTCAGTTATGACACTGGAATTACATCCTATTTGATCTGTTCTGGCTTTCTCAGGTGGCACATGCATACTTGAAAACAAAAAGAAAACCTTCTCACATTCCCAGGATTGTCTTTTGTCTGCCATCCACTTGTGCAGAGAGAACTGATCCCTTCTGTGCATCTTCCACTACTGTTTTGTTGACTGGTTCCAAAAGTACTTATCTCTTGAATTCTTGGTTATTGCTCCTAAGTGATCATTAAAGTCATTAGGCCATTTATGTTCATAGCCATAAACAGATACAGTATTATAAGTCATGGAGCTTATATAAATATTAATGACTACATGTTAAGGATCAGATTCAAATTGGGTAATCAAAATTTTTATTTAAATTTAAAGATATAGGAAACTGTAGACTCAAAAAGCAACATGAATAACTGGAGTGCTAATAAGTTTCCAAGTATTTCAGAATGAATAACAAATTCAAAATAAAATAAAAACAATAGTGGTACAATTAAAAGACAAGTACCTTGTTTTGACCAATTATTTGAATGCAGTATTAACAACAAAGTTCCTGAAGTTCCAGTTTGCTTATAGGATGTAGACATACCTCAAAAATATTGTGGGTTCAGCACCAGGCCACTACAATAAAGCAAATATTTCAATAACGTGAGTCACATGAACTCTTTGGTTTTCCAGTGCATATATGTTATATTTATACTATACCATAGTCTATTGTATCTGAAAAATGTATATACTTTAACTCAAAAATACTTTATTGCTAAAATGATAAGAATCACCTGAGCCTTCAACAAGTTGTGATCTTTTTGCTGGTCAAGCAAAAAAGCAAGTTCAACATCTTGCTGTGATGTTGATGGCTACTGACTGATCTGGGTGGTGGGTGCTGAAGGCTGGGGTGGCTGTGGCAATTTCTTAATATAAGACAGCAGTGAAGTTTGCTACCTCAATTGACTCTTCTTTTCACAAAAGATTTCTTTACAACATGGAGATGCTATTTGATAGCAATTTATACACAACTTCTTTCAAAATTAGAGTCAATCCTCTCAAAACCTACCATTGTGCCAGACATGGTGGCTCACACTTGTAATCCCAGCACTTGGGAGGCCAAGGAGGGTGGATTGCTTGAGCTCACAGCTTCGTGACTAGCCTGAGCCAGAGTGAGACCCCAACTCTAAAAAATAGCTGGGTGTTGTGGCAGGTGCCTGTAGTCCCATCTATTTAGAAGGCTGAGGCAAGAGGATCACTTGAACCCAAGAGTTTGAGGTTGCTGTGAGCTATGATACCACAGCACTCTACTGGGGTGACCAAGTGAGACTTTGTCCCCCCTCCAAAAAAAAACCTTCCATTGTTTTTTCACTTAATTTACGCAATATTCTAAATCCTTTGTTATCATTTCAACAGTTCTCACAGCATCTTCACCAGGAATAGACTCCATCTCAAAAAAACACTTTCTTGGCTCATTCAATAGAAACAAGTCCTACTTTGTTCAAGTTTTATCCTCAGATTGCAACAATTCAGTCATATTTTCAGACTCCTCTCCTAATTCTAGTTCTCTTGCTATTTCCACTAAAGTCATAAACTCCTCAAAATCATCCATGAGCATAAGAATCAACTTCTTCCAAATTCCCATTACTGTTGATATTTTGATCCCCTCTCAAGATTCACAGATGTTCTTAATGGTGAATCCTTTCCAGAGTTTTCAAATTTGCTCTGTCAGATCCATCTGAGACATCACTATCTATGGCAGCTACAGCCTTACGAAATGTACTTGTTAAATAATAAGACTTGAAAATCAAAAATGACTCCTTGATCTGTGGGTTGCAAAATGGATGTTGTGTTAGTAGGCATGAAAACAACATGAATTTTTTTATGGCTTTCCACCAGAGCTCTTGAGTGACCAGGTCTGTTGTCAATGAGCGGTAATATTTCAAAAGAAGTGTTTTTTTCTGAACAGTTGGTCTCAACACTACACTTAAAATATTCAGTAAATCATGCTGTAAACAGATATGCTATTGTCAAGGCTTTCTTGTTCCATTTACAGAGCACAGCAAGAAGAGATTTAGCATAACTCCTAAGGGCCCTAAGATTTTCTAAATGGTAAATGAACACTGGATTCAATTTAATCAGAAAGTCTTAAACAGTATCTTCTTTCTTCTAAGGCTGTTTGATCCACATTGAAAATCTTTTATTTAGTGTAGCCATGTTCACCAGTTATCTTAGCTAGGTCTTCCGGATAAGTTGCTTCACCTTACACTTTTCTGTTATGGAAATGGCTTTTTTCCTTAAACCTCATAAGCCAACTCCTACTTTGTTGGTGTCCATCTTTTCTTCTGCAGCTCCCTCACCTCTCACAACCTTCAGAATGTTGAAGACAGTTACAGTCTTCCTCTGGATTAAATTTTATCTTAATGGACATTATGGCTGTTTTGATCTTCTTACCAGACCACTCAAACTTTTCCCATACCAGCAATAAGGCTGTTTCACTTTCTTATCATTCATGCGTTCACTGGAGTAGCACTTTTAATTTTCTTTAAGAACTTTTCCTTTACATTCACAACTTTGTGGTGCTAAAGGCCTTGCCTTTGACCAGTCTTGGCTTCAATGTGCCTTCCTCACTAGGCTTAACCATTTCTAGCTTTGGATTTCAAGTGAGAGAATGAGTCTTTTCCTTTCACTTAAACACTTAGAAGCCACTGGAGGGTTGCTAACTGGCCTAATTTCAATATTTTTGTGTCAAGTAACAGGGAGGATCAAGGAGAGGGAGAGATGAGTGAATGACCAGTAGGTTGGAGCAATCAAAACCCAAACATTTATGGATTAAGTCGGTGGTCTTAACATGGGTGCAGTTCATGGTGCTCCAAAACTATTACAATAGTAATATCAAAGATCACTGATCATAGATCACCATAACAGAAAAATAATGAAAAAGTTTAAAATATTGTGAGAATTATCAAACAGTAACATAAAGACACAGAGTAAGCACTTGCTCTTGAAAAAAGATGGCACCGAAGATGGCGGACCGCAGCCAGCTTTTTACAGAAGCTCCTGTCCAGAAGGAGGCTGAAAGGACAGAAGTTTAGCTAATTAGCTGATGGTTTGGAGCAGAGCCAAGAGAGAAGATTGAGGAGCACACTTCAACCTTCCTGAGGC
>CAUYQV010012489.1:0-10281 GCA_963574575.1 Galagoides demidoff | reverse complement strand
GAGAAAATGACATGAAGGCTGTGTTGATCAGTTTGATGGAAGTATTTCGGATTGCATGCGAAAACCCCACACTGTACCCCAGAAGTGCATTAATGTACATAGTTACCATTCAATAAAATTTAAAAAAAAAAAAAGAAATAAAAAGATATATAAATCAGTATTATTTTCCTTTTTTCATATTATTTTGGCTATTTTATGTACATTGAAATTTTTTTGTAAATTTTAGCATGAGTTTGTCACTTTCCACAAAAAAGGGGCTGAGATTTTCATAGAGATTGTGTTGAATATTTAGATCAATATGTGCAATAATGCCATTTTAACAATAGTAGTCTTCCAATCCATAAAAGAAATATCTTCCCATCTATTTAGAACTTTGATGTATTTAAAAAATGTTTTGTGGTTTTCAGTATATAAGTCTCAAAGGTCTTTTGTTAAATTCATTCCTACGTCTTTCATTCTTTTTGATGTTGTTGTAGATAAAATTGTTTTCTTAATTTCATTTTTAATTATTTTTGATACGCAAAAATAAAATAGTTTTGTATATTTACCTTGTACTTTGCGATCTTGCTGACTTCATTTATTAAATCTAATAATCTTTTAGTGGATTCCATAGGATTTTATGTGTACAAGATTATGTGATTGGCAAATAGAAATAATTTTTTTTCTTTCTTTTCAATCTGAATGGCTCTTATTTCATTTTCTTGCTAATTGCCCTGGCTAGGACAGCATTGGCTAGACATAAGCTGATATACTCATCTTGTTTCTGTTCATAGGGAGAAAGTATTCAGTCTTTTGCTATTAAATATGTTGTTAGCTGTGGGGTTTTGGTAGATGTCCTTTTCATGTTGAGAATTTAGTTTGCTGAGTGCTCTTATCATAAAAGGATATTGGGTCTTGCCAAATGCTTTTCATGTGTTTGCTGAGATGACTGGGTTCAACCCCTTCTCTCTCTCCTCTGCTTCTGAGACTCCCCTTGTGTACACACTGGGATGTTTTGAGTTACCCCACAGGTCTCTGAGGCTCTGTTTATTTTTTGTTTTTGCTTTTTTTTCCCCTCTTCTCTTTTCTCTGTTTTCCAGACCAGATAATGCCTTTTCTTTCAAGACAGAGTCTCACTCTGTCACCCTGGGTAGAGTGCCGTGATGTCATAATTCACAGCAACCTCAAACTCTTGGGCTCAAGTGATCCACTTTCCTCAGTCTCCCGAGTATCTAGGACTACAGGCATCTACCACCATGCCCAGCTATTTTTAGTAGAGACAGGGTCTCATTCTTGTTCAGGCCAGTCTGGAACTCCTGAGCTCAAGTGATCCACTGCCTGGGCTCCCCAGAGTGCTAGGATTACAGACATGACCCACTGTGCGCAGCCAGACTAGATAATTCTATTACATCTATCATCAGTTTGTTGTGTCTCTCTTCTGTGAACTCAAATCTGCCATTGAGCTCCTTTAGTAAATTTTACATTGTGGTTATTATATTTTTCAACTATGGAATTTCTATTTGTATTTTTGCTAATTTAAAGTCTTTGTTCTGTAAGTCCGACTTCTTGTCCTCCCTTGGGGGTGGTGTCTGTCAGCCGTACTTTCTTGCTTCTTTGGATGTCATATACATTTTTTTTCTTAACCAATAGCTGGACATTTTACATAATAGAATGCTGCATTTCTGGAAATCAGACTTTTTTCCTTAGTGTTTGTTTCTCTTACTGCTTTTGTTGCTATTTGTTGCTTACTGCTTAAGTTTAAGAACTTCTATAGACAAATTCAGTAAAGTATATATTCCCTACTGGGTGAGGCCACTGAAATTCTGCTGAGCATCGTAGTGTTCAGCTAGGGATTGGTCACAGATTTCCTTAAGTACCTTGAACAATACGTCGTTCATCCTTTGCTGAGGGGCTGTTTGTGTTTGGAACATGCCTTAAATCCTCCAGCAGCTTACAGCTCTGCCTCAGCCTTGACTTCCTCCTTAAATGGGGCCTCAAGATCATCAGAGAGGAGAGATGGGAAACCACTCATGTTTCCTCTGGGCATGTGCACAGCCCTGAACGTGGTATTCAAAGTCCCCAGGAATATGTCAGAGCTTTTAATCATCCCATGGACATCTCATTTCCTAGATGTTCCTTTTAAGTTTTTGGCCGAGCTCTTGTTTTCCTCAACTGGTTTGGCATCCTCAGGCATCTGCAATGCTAAACAATGGCTGCAGTTGTTTGTTTTTGTTTTTTACAAACACTCTGGGAGGAGGGATTTTCTGCAGCAGTGAGAGAGTTATGGATCAGGGCAAATAACAGTGTATTGCTAAGGAGGTATTGTAGGGAGGCGATAGACATGTGAATCCATGACAATACCCTGGATTTGGGTTTTTTTCAGGATCTCCAAACACCTCTGGTTGTTGCAAGATGGCTAGTTTTCAAGACTGTCATCTAGCTAGGGAGGGGAGGGAGAGAAGTCAGTCAACTTACAGGGCCCAAATTCTTACTGTTCTTATGTTCTTTCCACCTATGCCATTCCATTTCATCCTTGACATTGTGCCTTTCAGGTATTAACAAATGAATTAAATCAACTAAAGGAACAGAGCATTTACAATAAATATAAGCATAAAGGTGTTTCAGCAGTCAGTTGTGAGTGAGCCCTGGACATGGTGCATGAGAGGCTCGCTGTGCTCAGGAATACTTTGCACTTTTGTAGTTCAAACCTGTATTTGTCAATTCTCCAGGAATTAGAGTTTTTAAAACCATGTTATTTACATAGTACTTTGCACATACTTTTATATCCATTAACTCATCAAACATCACAGCAACCTGTGATTTCAGAGGAGGAAACCTTGACCCCTGTGTGTCACAGCCCCTCCTCGAGGTCACACAGCTGAGCTCTGACAGCCACAGCAGGAGCCAATCCTGAGGCTTCTGACCCAGGCTCATGACTCTTTCTTTCCACAACAGGCTGTCTTTGTTGAGAAAGGAGTGAAATCAATCATTCCCTACCATTAGGAAAGCTGCTAAGAATGTTCAGTGGGGAAGTTGGAATGAATGACTTAAGAGGTTTTTCCAACCATCTGTGGTTTCCTTGGCTTTGTGATAGGAAACTCTCCTGGGTCACTCTGCTCCTCTTGGACCCCTCTCTTGGCTCATCTTCTGGCTGCTGCTTATATCTGATGCTTCTCAGCCCTTGGCTCACTCCTCTTCTGTTATTAATCTTCCCAAAGAGTAGACCACCTTCTGGATCTTCAGGGTCACCTGCAACACTCCAAGTCCTCTTCACCCTCAGAGTCCCTCTTGAGTTCAGTCCTTAGCAACTTCTTGCTTGCTGGGCATGTTCGTTAGAGGGAGATACTCCAGGTCAGCTCCACCCTGAACCCAGGGATTCCGAGTCACTGAGTAGGGATCCAGGGTACAGGGGCAGTTTTTATTCTTCCTGCTCCAGTGAACTTCAACAATGGACAGTTTTATAGATTCCTGGCCTTCCAGAGTTCTTTTATTTTTACAATGATGGGTTGACCTTTTCCTAGAGGACTTAGCAAAGCAAAAATGGGTTGTCTGGACTTCCTCTATCTATCAAGGAGGATCCTGATTCCTCCCTGACTCTGCCATGTCCACTGAAGTTCTTGTGTCTCCTTTTACTCTCTGCCTAGTAAAATGAACCCTCAGAGTGAATGCTGTGTCCTTTACCTCTGTGATGTTATTCATATTTAAGCCTCCAAGGATTCTGCCCAATTTGGGCTTCCTAGTCTTTGAGGTCCCCAAGGTCAGGAATAAATAGGCAGACCACAAATGTCTGCTGAATAAATGAATGAATGATTTAATCCGATTTTGCACTGAAAAGCACATGGCTGCCTGTCAATAGCATTTAATAAATGCTGCTGATTCTCAGGTGGGAGAGATTAATTTAGACTCTGGACATAGAGGTTTATGCAAAGAATCCACCAGGGTGGAATCACAGCAATAACACAAGATTTTGAGAGAGGACTTGTCCAAGTCTTACTCAACCAGGGACAGTGAGAAACTCACTTTTCTTTTCTGGCATTCATTTTCTCTACTGTAAAAGCAAGAATTAAACAAGGGGATCCCCAAACTCTGTAGTTCTCACACTTTACATAGAAGAGGGAAGGTACCCCTCTTGTGTGCAGTCTCAAAGTGGGCTGGAGGAAAGCCCAGCACAAACTCCCATTGGGCACTCATTGTCCAACAGGGGAACAAGTTTAGACAATTTGAGTTGAGAAAACTGAGCAGTCAGAAACGTCTGTTTCCAGCCAGTTGCACATTTCTTCTGGTATCTTTTCCTTCCTCCAGTTTGTTCCACTTACATTCTGGGTGCCAAGTGTCATCTCCGCTATGAGGGTCTGGGGTCCCACGAAAAGGTTTTTTATTGTTTTTGTTTTTATGTAAGGCTCTTGGGTAAAGGCTTAATATATAGTAGAACCTCTGTAAGTTGACCACCCCAGGGACTGTAACAAACTGGTCAACAAATTGAGGTAGTCAACATAAGGAACTACCATGTTTCCCAGAAAATAAGACCTACCCCCAAAATAAGCCCTAGCGGGATTTCTATGCATTTGTTAAATATAAGCCCTACCCTGATAATAAGACCTAGTGGTGGGCGTGGCTATGCAGATACGCTGCATAGCCACACCATGCATTTTGGTGTGGAGAGTAAGACATCCCTTGAAAATAAGCCCTAGTGTGTCTCCTTGAGAAAAAATAAATATAAGACAGTGCCTTATTTTGGAGGAAACATGGTAGGTCTACTGTACTGATATATACATGTGGTGCATGTCTGGTGTACAAAAATTAGGTCGACTTAAAGAGGTGGTCACTGTAGGGAGGTGGTCATTTATGGAGGTTCTACTGTATTTAACTTTCTTTTAAAATATTTTCACATAAGAAAAAGTCTGTTATAAATGACAAGCCTCCTGGATCTGAAGCAGTAGTTCTACAGAACTCAAGTATAATGGACATGAAGATTTTGAGAGGAAGATCCCTCCTCATTATTCTTAAATCAATCACTGGAGGGACTTGATGAACTATCCGGCCCGTTCCTGAGGCCTAACCTAGGTGAGCACATGACACACATTCCTGAAGGGATGACATCATGGCTTCTGGGCCCTCAGGCTCCTTGAATGACACCCCTCATCATCTTCCAGCTCGGCGGAGCCTCCTTCGCCTTCCTTTTCCTCTTCCTTCTTCTCCCACCCCGCCCCTCCCAAACCAGTCTGCTACTCATTCAGGGTGCAGGGGGAGCTTGGTGCTGCTGCTACTGGCTCTTGTCATTCCTTGTCAACTCCCATCACCTTATTTTGTTTCCTCTCCACAGTCCATTAACAGTCACTCTCAGAATCCTGGGAGGTCACCTGCAGCTCCTGACCTTTGGCCTCGGGTATCATGCAGCAAGAGAGTGATTCTTGATGAAAAAGGAATGAGCGAACCTCAGCTTCTCTCCCTGCCCTGTCACCTTCTAAGGAGACGATTCTTGAAAGGGTAGAAAATCCTGAGATGTTTTATACATATATATTTTTAAGTTAATTCTGCAGACTGCTGTGTTGGTGACATTTCCTTCAAATTGCAATAACTAACCTGTCACAGCCCTACAAATGCTGACAATACAGCACCATGTGGGGTTGACTTAATAAACCTCATTTACATTCATTTTGATTCACTCAGGCGTTGAAAAACATTTCACAGGAAAAACTAGGAACCTCTCCAAGAAGACATGATGTTTGCTGATATGATATGAACAGACTTAATAGGCAGCATATATGAAAACATGCATTTCTTACATTATTAGCAAACTCAGTACTTTATTTTTTATAAAAGCATTTAAAAATTATTCCTTTGAACACTGGGCTTCTAAGCTGTGATGAAGTGTGTCAACATTTGCAGAGTCTTTCTGCTGAGTAGGTAGATAAGAGCATAGTTAACCCTCTCCTTTGAGCTGTGAACTTGGACTGGTTTTTAACCTCTATCTGCTTAATGTATGTCTTAATAATACCTGTTTACCTAACTGTATTAGTCAGTAGCTGTTGCCATAGTGCTACATAACAAACACTCCCCAAATGCAGTAGCACAATTACAAGCACTTATTTCTCATTTATAGGTATGGGTGGTTCTGCTGAACTTGGATAGGGTCAGTTGCATGTGGCTGTAGGCTTTGGTCTTTGGGCTGAACTTAGATCTTAGGTCCACTCAACATGTCTTCTCATTCTTCTTGGATCAGCAGCTCCCTGGGGCACGTTCCTCTGAAGGTGGATGGAGAAAGCACAGTACAAGCCAACTCACAGGTACACCTATAAAGCCTCTACTATGTCATGTTTCTTTATACTGAATTGGCCAAAATATGAAGTTGGACAATTAAATTCATGAACCCACCCTAGAAAAAGTGCCACAGACCTCATTGCTGAATATCACATGGTCAATTCAAAGTTCTCTCCCTGGGGAGCTATGCACCAATGCCAGTGCCTCATCCATACTTCAAAGCAATTTTGGAAGTCTGTTATTGGAATGGCCATCAGAGCTATTGTCATATGAGGTGTGACAATTGAGTTCATGAGCTCATTCTAGAAAACTGCTCCATATCTCACTGCTGAATATCACTATGGTCACCTTCAAAGTCCTCCCCTCGGCCATCTGATGATTGTGTGATATTCAACAATGAGGTATGGAACACTTATTCTAGGATGAGTTCACGAACTTAATTGTCTCAACTTGGAAGTCACGTGGCCAAGCCCAAGGTTGGTGGGCATGAGGATGTATTTTCCATTTACTGGGAAGCATTTCAAGGTCACAAGAAAAAGGGAAGGAGTAAAGAATTGGTAACACATGTTGAAATAAGGAGATGACGTATTTGAGAACTCTGCAAATAGCCAACTGTTCTGCAAATGTAGGTCTTGTGTGAAAGCTCTACGTGGAGATGCTTCCTTCCAATTCCTGGTTACCTGACATCCAGACATCAGGATGGGGTTGCCATCCTCCTCGTTACCCAGATTTGAGATGTTGTCCTCTTTCATCCTTCCTTTCTCTCATCTGCATGTCATCTCAGGTGTGAGGAGTCTGTTCAGAAGTGATCCCTTATCTGCCTTGTCCTCTTCATTTTTCTCTGCTTCTCCCAAGTTCCAGGCCCCTCTTACCTCTCATCTCCTCTGACTTCCCTTAACCCAAGGTCTTCTTGCTCTGATTGATCCTGAACACCTCTGTTAGGTTCATTTCCCTGTGTGAAACTTTCATCAGGGCACATCTCTGCCTCAGGTTGGAGTTCCTGAAAATGTTGAGACAGCGATTCTTGTACAAGTGATTTACTGAGGGTTTGATCTTGGGAGACACTTCTTAAGGAATGCGGGAGCCGGAGAGTACAGGGGAAAAAGATAGGCAGAGATGTGGTTGCAGAGAGTCTAGCCTCAGTGTAATTGCACAGGGAGCTCTGGAACATAAATTGCACCAAAGAGGTTATTCCATCCAGAGGAGGGAAGACAGGACCATTTAGTTCATCACTGGCCACAGGCCATCCCTGCTCAAAGCACAGGAAATCCTGAATAGTAGAGTTCTGGTGTGAGCCATTTGTAGTTCTTACCTCCAGCACCTAGAGGAAGGGTGCACTGGGCCAGTAAAGGGGGTCCCTGAGGCACCAACAGCGTCTGCTCTACTCTCTTATCAAAAGGGTCTAACAGCATGTACTATACTCACTGATTTGCCATTTAAGTCCCTTGGATATTACATTTTATAATATACTTCTCCATCTTTACTTTTCACTACTGTGTTCCACAGAGCCTCAGCTCTAGTTAAATCCATCCTCTCATGGTTCTAGCCCTGAACCTTTGATAATGCAATTTCTTCTCCCCAAAATTAACTTCCCGCTCCATTTTATACCTTACCTTTCCCTTCTCGCCAGGATTTCCCCAATAATTTCAGAAAGAGAAAATAGAAAATGGAGGTGTGGACATTATCAAAGAAATAATGCAAGAGACATTCTCAGGATGGGAACATGTGCCTTTCCAGAGCATGAGGGCTGAACTGTATCTGATAATTGTGAAGTTTCAGAAAACTTGGAATGAAGAGAAGCTCTCAAGATTGAGAGTTTAGACAGGAAGGGTTGGAAGTCAATGTTAATGGAAAAAAAACAACCCTGTTATAATATTTTAAAGAGATTTATTCTGAGCCAGTATGAATGATCATGGTGTGGGGAACAGAATCTCAAGAGGTTCTGAGAAAATGCACCCAAGGTGGCTGGGTGAAAAGTGGTTTTATACATGTAGGGAGAGAAGAATTAAATGATATAATAAATCAATACATGGAAGCAGTATATATTAGTTTGGTCTGAAAAGGTGAGGCATCTTCAAGAGGGGGTCTTATGTGTTATAGGTAGGTTCAGAGATTCTTTGATTTACCAAAGGTTAAATAAATAAAGCTTCATCTAAAACTACGGAATCAGTAGAAAGGAATGTTTTAAGTTGAGAAGCCTGCTTATCAGAGACAAGCCACAGCACACTGACCCCAAGTGATCTGGTGAGCAAACTGATGGCTTGTGTGCATTTCTTCACCTCGGCTTTGCGTGGGGGTAGGTCCTGTTTGTAATTTAATATCTCATTGCTCCAAAGGGTCCATTTGGTCAGTCTTGTGATCTCTAACATTAATGCTGGTCAGGTGTAGTGTCCAAAGTACAAAAGGCAGAGGGCGTGTGGAGATATGTCTGACCTCCCTTTCTGCCATGTGTTAGGAACTTAGTTTTAAGGGTTTTCTGGTGTCTCCTTGGTCAGGAAAAGGTCTGTGCTATTAGCAGGGAGCTTAAGTTTTATTTTTTAGTTGATATTAGGGAATAGGTGACAACAGAAAAAAGTCTTAATGATTGTGAAATTAAATACCCAGCACAATTATCCACTCTGAGACATTCAAGTCCTAAAAACCAAACAAACAAAAAGCCAAATGAACCAATAAAAAAAAAAAATTAAGTGTCCAATCCAGTGAGAGACTATCTTAGTTAGTGGTGACAGGTGTGGGTCCAGTTTCAGTTTTCTGCAGGTCGCCAGCCAGTTTGTCCAGCACCATTTGTTAAATAGGGAATTTTTTCCCCCACTCCATGTTTTTAATTGGCTTGGTAAGTAGTGGTAAGTAGCTGGGTTCATCTCTTGATTCTCTATTATGTTCCATACATCTACAGTGAAGGGAGGGTGATTGCTGGGATCATGCCTGTGATTTATCCTATAAAGGTACATGTGAATCTTTCTAAATCTTGAATATAAATGTCTTAACACAACAATTATGAGAATGACATGATGGTTATGTTGGCCAATTGGATGAAAGTATTTCAAATTGTATATGGAAATAACACACTGTATCCCATCATAGTCTTAATGTGAACAAATATGATTTAATAAAAAAATAAAAACTATATTTAAAAGAACAAACAAAACAAAACAAAACCATTCCATGGAAGGCTACTAGAAGATGAGCTTCACCAAAACAAGGAAATAAACAAGTAAATAAACAGAAGAAAAAGAGGTCCCTGGTCAACTGGGACTCCAACAAAACAGGAAAGCAAAGGCGGCCTGGTGGGGCTGAGTGCCGGCCTGCACACGTGCAGCACAGCTACTCCATGAGGGCAGAAAAGGCCCAGGAAGGAGAAGGCAGAACAGCGCCTGGAGCCCACACAAAGGCTGGTGTTCGCTCAGGCAGTTTTCTATATTTTTTTGTTTGGGAAGTTTCCTCGAGTTTCATTTCAATATCACGTACTTCTGTTAACTTTAAACATTTCTGCAATTATATTTTGAATGTATGAAACCTCTTTATTGTTTTTAGAGTATTCCTTTTTGTGTCTTCTCCCTCTCCTTTTCTTAATTTTGTCTAAGACTTCTGTGTCTTTTGATCTTTTCAAACAGTCGTGTTTCGGTTTGTTGATTCCTCTGTTTTGTTGATTCCTCTCCTTCTGTGGCAGCTCAACCTTACTCCTCTCAGCTCCAGCTCACTGGTTGCCTCCTTGGGGCACCAGAACATTTCTTCCTTGCGAGCGGACACAGGGCAATCTTTGCTATTGGGGTTCGGGGGGAGTGGCAGATAAAGGGACACTCTGGGAAGAAGGGGCTGCTCTTCCTGATGGGTTTGGAGGTGCTAGCTGTCGTGCAGGACACTCCGTGGAGCTCATTTCCAGCAAGTTTTTTTTTTTTTTTTTTTTTTTTGGAGACGGAGCCTCAAGCTATCCCCCTGGGTAGAGTGCCATGGCATCACAGCTCATAGCAACCTCCAACTCCTGGGCTCAAGCGAGTCTCCTGCCTCAGCCTCCCAAGTTGCTGGGAGTACAGGCGCCCG